>JAPKLW010000405.1:116323-159338 GCA_026898455.1 Plectranthus barbatus | reverse complement strand
TAAGCAGTCGGCGCATGATCATTGTTTATTCATACTTGCTGAAACTGGTTCCCTCACATTCCTTACTGTTTATGTTGACGATGTTCTGATTACAGGTTCCGATATCACTATTATTGAGCGTGTAAAACAACATCTTCATGCCCTATTCACTATTAAAGATCTTGGGCAGGTTCGATACTTTCTTGGTATGGAATTCACGCGCAATTCTGATGGTATATTCATTTCTCAATCCAAATATGCTACTGATATTTTGAGGGACATTGGTATGCTTGATTCGAGCCCAGCTTCTACTCCATTCCCACCGGGTTTACGGTTCCTAGCAGATGATGATAACTCCTCTCCCTTGCTTGACCAGCCTGAAAAATATAGACGACTGGTGGGTCGATTATTATATCTGAATTACACTAGACCGGATCTCACTTATGCTGTACAACAGCTTAGTCAGTTTGTGCACAATCCACGACAATCTCATTGGCAAGCTGCCATTCATGTTCTGCGTTATCTTTCCACCTGCCCTTCTCGGGGTGTTATGTTTTCAGCTAATTCAACACTTATGCTGCGTGCATTTTGTGACTCGGATTGGGGCTCTTGCAAGACAACTCGGAGGTCTCTTTCTGGTTTTTGTATATTTCTGGGAGATTGTATCATCTCATGGAAATCCAAGAAGCAGCCAACCATTGCGTGTTCTACGGCGGAGGCGGAATATAGGGCTATGGTTGCGACTGTGCATGAGTTGCAGTGGCTCACGTACATGCTGCATGATCTGGGTTGTCCGACATCCACTCCCATTACTTTGCATTGCAACAATAAAGCTGCTATCCATATTACCGAAAACCCGGTCTTTCATGAGCGCACAAAGCACATAGAGATCGATTGTCATGTTGTAAGGGCGGCTTACAAATCTGGTCTCATTATTCCTACTCATGTCTCGTCTTCTGCACAGATAGCCGATGTTTTTACTAAAGCAGTGCCCGTTCATATTTTCATCACTTTGTTGTCCAAGCTGCGACTTTGGGAAGTCCAGCTTGAGGGGGGGATGTTAAGGTTTACATGTGTGACGACGGATGGAGAAGAAAAGAGCCGAACCAAGTAACACCACAGCCACACGTGCATGAGAAGCATGCAACGTACTTTCTAGAATATTGTTTACACACATGCACACGTATCAGATTGGTTAGATAGGTTGATAAGTTGTTGTAACTAACCAAGTCTAGATTCTTCTTCCACCTTGTATAAATAGTCGATTGTATTCATTCAGAGATTAATGAGAAAATATCCCACAGTTTCTTCCTCTATTTTTTCTGCGATAAGCATGCTTTCTGGTAAATTTCACAATGATCAGCTAGAGTTGTTTTTCTCTTACAATCAGTTGCAGATCTCCTTTTAGAAGACCTCCTTTAGCGACCTTCTTTAAATAGCAGCTCGAACGGACCCCATCGACTATTGACCAACTTTTTCAAGTTATATCTTGATCTGATCCTCGACCTCAAATTGGATCCTATCCTTTTTTTTTTAATGTGCCTAACTGAGTTCACTTAGATCTCAATCCCAAAGAGAAATAATAGAAAGAAAGCAATTCACGTTAAAATGATTACTTTTCACTTTGGGAGTGCGATGATGTTTTGTAAGTTTTTTGTCCTTACTGAAAAATATGCAAAATTGTTGCATGCAGTTGCGGAATGATGCGGTAAGTAGCCATTAATTGAAGAGCAATTAGCTGGTCTTCAATTTTGGAGTGCAGTCATCAAAGCATTTATTATTAATTAATTGGTTGGTTATGAGTTTAAAAATAAGAATTCTTCGTATTTGAATTATATATTGAATTAAAAAGAAAAATGAAACCAACCCTTCTCTAATTCTGCATGTGAATCTCTATTATTATTATTATTACTCCCTCCGTCCCACTTCATTAGCCCCTCTTTCCTTTTTCGTCCGTCCCATTTAATTGTCCATTTACCTAAAATGGAAAGTTAATCTCCACTCACTAATAAAATACTCATTTCCTCTATCTCTACTCGCATTGGTTATTGTGTCAAATCTCAAGGAGACTAATCAACCGGAACGGAGGGATTATTATTATTATTATTATTATTATTATTATTATTATTATTATAATAATTAGGTGAGGGCTTTTCAAAGTGAAGAAACACCACATTTAGTGCGTGCAAGTAACTTTTAATTAGTGGGGAATCTAAAATTAATATTTTGTGGTTGGTTGTTAGTTGTTCAATTACTTTAACATGATGCAACACAACCACAAACACAAAGTATGGATGCCGAATTAATTATTAAAACTATGTTTATAATTCGAGTTCCATGATAAATTATAACATGTCTATATATTTATATCGAGAATAGTTATAAACAATAATATTATATAAAAAGATTAAAATAAAGTATTATGCAACGTTTAATTGTCTTGAAATATTAGAAATAATAAAACCATTGTTTTGTTAGACCCATTTCGTTTTTCATTTTTTTTTGGCTTAACAACAAGTTAGTTAAAATGGATGAATATTTGTAATTAGGAGTCTTTTGCAAGAATCCAATAATGAGTGTGTAAAAATAAGAGAAAATAAAATAAAATGTGACAAAAACGTAAGCCGGTTTAGGCTTGGTTTATTGTACAATATAAAGCCAGACAGATTAAAGGCTTCTCGATCGGTCGATTTCATCCCCAAACTGTTTTTTCACAGTGAGGGAGATTCCTAATGTCTGAAGAAGAGTGGGGATGACTCTATTTTTGTCCATATAAATTTTGCAATCACCAAAATGAAATTGAATATGTTAGAATCTTTTCAGAAAAGGTGCAAATGCAATCATGAGATCAAGAAAATTTATTTAAGGTAGCTCCATTAAATTTTCAATAATAAAAAATTTGGACTCCTCTTTCGTTCTCTCGTATACTCATCTTTCTTATTTTCAGCTGCTTCTTACTTGTAAACGGGACTAGCTCATTGATATTTCGGCTTACCATAAGAAAATACTAAATTCGCATATGAGTTGAATCCAGAAAAAAATATGAACATGTACAATAACAATCCAACAAAAAACTCATCTGATGAACATGATAAAAAGTTCGAAAAAGATTTGAAACAAAGAAAAATAATAAGAATCTAATAATTATTTGATATGACTAACACGATAAAGAAATAATTAATATGATAATAATATTTAAATTATATTAATAAACATAATAATTATTTAGTATTTATTTTTTTAAGTGTAGTCTCAATATCTAGTTCGAATAGTTCATTAGTGGATCGATTAGACTGTAGATCAACATAACTGCAGTTCGACAAATTTGGGTTAATTGTAGGTCAAACAGGAGCAATTCGACGAAAGCAGGTGGACGGGAGTAATTCGACAGGATTGTGGGTCTGTCACAGTGGGTCGATGAAAGTAATTCGAAATCAGAGCAGGTCTAACTGGAGAACTGTGAGAGCTGCTGGATATGAAAATTAAACATTTGGTGTATCTACTATGACGAGATTTAGTCATATATATCTTTAAGGATCTAGATAAGAATTAATTTATAAGATATAGATTATGATATATAATATCTTCAGAAATGATATGCTGCCCACCTTATGGTGAGCTTTCGTGAGCTACAGCATATATTTTTATGTTTTTTTAATAAAATTTTATTTTGTTAATCATTTATTTTTTATAATTTTAATTTATTATAGTTTTAATTAACTTTATAAATTCAACCGTAGGGTTCATACACCCAATTAGGGTATAATATATTCTTGTAGCTCACGAAAGCTCACCATAAGGTGGGCAGTATATCATTACTCATAATATCTTTATCATATCGGAGTAAATATTCCTTATGTATATAGGAATCTTTACCTATAAATACGCTCTACTCCCTTCATTAGGTTGTTCAATATTTTGTATTCTCTCTACGATAATAAAATCATCACCGTGAGGCTTGAAGAGTGGACGTAGAGCTTATGCTCGAACCACTATAATTCTTTGTATTGTTTTAATATTCTTGTTTGTTATTTATATCTATAATAACTTCAATTCACAACATTTTTCAAATAACTAATTCAAGTAATTCGAGGGTTACTTAAATTCAATTTTAAAATTACTAAAACACAAACCTTTTTAATATAATATACTTCATCCGTCCCAAATTAATAGTCCCATTTTGAAATGACACAATAACTAATGTTTGTGAGTGTAGTGGAATTAATATTTTACTGTTGAGTGTGAAAAAATTTGTTGTTTTAGAAAATTGAACAAACCAAAAAAGAAAGTAGGACTAATAAATTGGGACGGAAGGAGTATTATTTAAATGTCATTCTAAATATTTTCACAATTTATTAAATAAATACTTTAATTACCTGCACTCTTGAGTTGTTGACAAATAGATTGATTACATTTTGTAGAATCGTCTTTATAATTTTTTTTTTTTATAAAACATACAAATTTTCTTTTTTATAAAAATTCACGACTTGGTCACCCAATGACAGAGCCACATGGAGGTTAGAGGAGAGCGGGGAGGCGCCCACTCAGTGGTGGATCCACATTAGGGCTAGGGGTTCCAGCTCCCCCTAGCTGGAATTTTTCTTTTCGTTTTTATAGTATCGTGATTCAGGATTTTGTAGACTAGCCCCCCTTCGTAAAGAAAAAAAAATAGATAAAAATAAGAAAAAAATATAATACAAATTAAAGTCCGACCAAAAAAAAAATTCAACCTCCTAACATGAATTTTCTGGATATGCTACTGCGATTATAGTATTTTTATAGATATATATTTAAAGATAAAATAAAATTATAAGGTATGGAACTAAATTTGGGTGAAGTTCCTAGGATGGTGAACTTGTTGTGGCCACCCCCACCCCCAAGCCGAAGGAGGCGTCGGCCCTGTATGGAGAGAAACTAACATGTGGTAGTTGGTGAAGGGTGGTGGTGGTTTGGTGGGAATTCAAGAGTTGTAGGGGGTAGTTGTTCAACACAAAACAACGTCACCCATCATTTCCAACTTCCTATAGGCTATAATATTCATGCCATCGAATCTCGGACAAGATCTTGTATAATAGTATAATTATAACGTGTCTTAAATGCTAAAAATAAAAGCGTAGAACAATTAGCAATTAAATAGGCAAATTTTTTCTGGGCCCATATACATCATCTAAAATATTGTATTGAATTGATTCCTAATTAATATTTAAAGACTTTTAACATATTAAGGAAATGGATGAAAGCGACCAAGAAATGTGTTTGAATTATAAATTGTCCTAAACAATTAATTTTGGATTTGTGAACAGTGGAAACTCATTTATTGTCATCTAAAAAGAAATTGAATTAAAAGAATATTTCATCGATGTTGAGAAGAGATGCATTTTAGTTCACGAAAAATATTATTTAATTGGTCAAACAAATTAAATACTTGGTTAGTGTTTTTTTCCAATATTGCCAACTGTCTTAAAGTCAAATATATATATAATCATTATACGATTAATCACTTTCCAAATATTACCTGTTATCTCAAATTTCAGTGCATTAACTAGACAAGTCAACTACATTATTTAGGCAAATTAGGTACATTACGATGACAATGCACAAAACTGTTATGGATAATATAATGCAATAATTCCGTTACATTAATATATTATTGCTCGCGATTATGTACTATTACATGCGATATAATGGATATAATGTACTATATTACATAAAAATAATGTAGAGGTAACATGGTAATATAAGAGAGGTGAGAAACGACTCTCTCTCTCTCTCTCTATATATATATATATCTATATATATATATATATATATAGGTCTGATCATATGAGAATAGTTGTTAACGTGAGAACATGAGAATAGAAATGAAGTAATTTTAAGATAAAATGAACAAAAATGAAGATAAAAATGAACAATATTTTAGAAAAACTGAAGGCTAAAAAGTACAATGAATGAAATCGAAGATAAAATGAAGAAAATGGAAGATAAAATGAAAATGAAGTATTTTGAGGTTAAAATGAATATTTTTTCAAAAATGATTTTGATGCTAAAATGAAGTATAGCCAGGATATAATGTAGTATTCTCATATTCTCTATTCTCACTGGATTAAGCCAATATATATATATATATATATATATATATATATATATATAGAGAGAGAGAGAGAGAGAGAGATGAGGGATTACGTAAAAAAAAATCCCCTGTAAGAAAAAAGAATGAATCATGTTCATCAAATCTAAAAATATAAATGACTGATATGCAAACAAGCAATTACTAAAACACAATCAAGCAACAAAATAATCAAGCAACAACTTAAACACAATCAAGCAACATTGTAATCAAGCAACGACCTGAACACAATCAAGCAAAGTCATAAACACAATCAAGCATCTTTCTCACTTTCTCACGTTAAGAATTTTCTCACTGGATCTTTTCTATGTGTGGACTTAGTTCTCATACATCCAAGTTGATGATTTTGGAAATTTGATCGGTTAACCATGAAAAATATTTGATTGAAATAAAGTAGTTGGTTTGGACTAATAAACATGATGAAATTGAACTAAAATTTCATATATTCATTCATCTTTGAGTTTGCTAACAGTCCAACCACATGTACCCAAAAATAAACGTGTATTGGTTCTCACTGAATCTCTAGACATATAATTCATAAATGCGGTTGGTTGGCTACTTCAACTAGCAACAACGAAAATCTAACTGTATGCTCAAATTACCTTAAAAAAAAAAAGGAAAAAAAAGAAAGAAAGAAACTGTACGCTAATGAAATTATTGGAGAAATGTGTGGCATACACAAACTACATTACCTAGGGTTGTGGTTGGAATGTCTCTCTCACCGATCTCACGCAACTCATCATTTATGGCTAGTTCTACCTTAGAGTTTAGAAATTAGTTGAGTGAAGATAGATAATATATACATAAGGTTGATGGCTTCGATTCATACGGATACAAGATCTTGGGAACTTAGAGCCCAAATAGTGCTAATATTGCAAGAAATAATCGAGCAAGACTAACAATGTAAATAAGGAAATCAACGACGATGCAAATATGCGATAGATTACGATCGAGACTCCAAAGAACTTGAACAATTAAGCAAACAACACTAAATCAAGTAACGTAAATAAAGAATAGAATTGAAACACTTATTCAAATGACCGGGCAATGCTAAGAGAGATCCGACAAAGTATATTTAGCGGCTCGAGTGTGGATATGATGATTGCAGTACGCAAGCATGTAATGTGCCCAAAAACTAGATGCTGATTTGCGGCTTACAAATAAATATATATATAGAGCTTAGGGTCGTTCTAGGGTTTCTAGAGCATTCGCCCGAGTTGCTGCGGGTAGTTAACCAGTCTTTTCGGGGTCATTACAACGTCTTCGCCATTAGAGGCCTCCAAAATTGTTGTGCCCTTATCCGGGTCGCCTTTTCATCGTCGTGTTGTTCGACTAAGGTACTTCCTCAATAGCCGACTTGCTTCCTCGTTGTCCCTCTCTTTAGTGTACTATTATCTTCAATTGGTAGCTCATTGTGGAACTATCTTCTGCTTGGGCCGGTTGCATTCGGTTGGACCTGTGGTTCGGTGGGCGTCATAGGCTTCTGAGATGGGTCATTTGGTTCCTGACCCCAACAATAGCCCCTTTGGCTCTATGAGACTCTTGCGGGAGAGCTCATGGAGTCGAATAGTTTCGGATCTTATGGTGCGCGTCCACCTCATAAGACGGTTTGTTCGGGAAGGCCTGGTGCTTTTGGGATGCCCATAAGCATCTCCTCAGCCGCGGGGACTTTTCCTCTGTGGGTGGTCGTCCGTTATCTGCATGACCCGTGAAGTTAGTACAAAGGTTGTAGTTGTAGGCCCAAAACAACGACTGGGTTGTGGAGCAATTTGGGTGCTACTCCGTTCAAGATGTTGGCTATTTGGGAGCTCATTCGAGCCGTATTAGCTCATTTTTTGGGGTCATTGATGAGTTTGACCCCCGTTGGGGCGCTGATTGGTCCGTGGCTGAGCTCTTTGCGAGCTCTTCTTGGGGTTGGAGCCCCTACCAAGCGACGCGTGCATCAAGCTCGTGATTGGAGACATGCGGGAGGTCGACTCTCTTCCATGTGTAGTAGTTTGATTAGTCTATCCACTTTTGAGATTTGTCACCCTGCCAGTGGTAGCTATGTAATAAGTGTGCATGGTGCGGGCAGTTATGAAGAGTTGAACAAGCATAATTTCTTTAATTGTCACTTCTTTCATTTCTTGTTCATTGTTCCCAATTCCCCGGTGATTAGCGCGCCTTTGGTCGATTCCCTCAGCCAGGTTTTTGATGTTCCAAGTTACTTGGCCCGCATTTTTTTTACTATTTTTCTTTCTTCTGTCTGATTTATTTGTGCCGTAAAAGTTTTTGGTTGGGCTCTACGTACCTCAGGAACTGGTGTGATTTAGCTCTAGGCTGACCGAATCTTGTCTCCTATTTTCCTTCTTTATAGGTTTAACCCAAGATCCTGAAGTATTTAACCTTTTTCTTTATAATTTCTTCTTCCTCAGAATTCGATTCTCAAAATCTTGAGGGTTCGGGTTTTGATCTTGACTTCTATCTCACACCCCTTTTTACTCATTCTTCTCCACGATGGCCATGTTCACGGGCCCGAATTGAGAGCTTCTTTTTCAAACCCTAGAGAGGACTGAGATGAGTAGGGCGGCAGAAGAGTCCGATAGGGGGTCTAGCACCGGGTCTTCCAATGATAGGATATTTTTGGAGTTGATATTTGGTTTAGAGTGGGCCTCTAGCAGTGGTAAGGACGTCCAGGAGCAAGTCGAGGTCGATGTACCATATCTCGAGCTGAGTTTTGTTCTTCCTACCAACAGGGAAAAGCACAGGGTGCTCGGGGTCACTGCCGAGGTTGTAAGAGACACAGCGAACTGCGTTCCCTACCATGTGACGGACTATAGGATCCTGTGCCCGACCAACGATGCTTTGATCCACCCACAGACTTCATAGCATTTTACTTAAATGTTATGGGTAGGGTGATGGGTTTTGTATACTGAAAGCATTTATTACAATGAGTATACAACGGTTTATTTCTCCTATCTGTTAACAATCTTACATGTGTGAACAATGGTATCCTCTTGTCTCACCGATAGGGACGATCATACGGCGTGTTGTAGATCGCAGAAGATAGTATGATCACTTGACCTAGCGAGACATAAACCTGATCACAGCCGAGACAGCGTATGAGGATACGTTTGTCCGGATGGCTGCGGCATTGTTGGAATAAGTAGTCTGTCTTGGTTACTTGACATGCTGGTACGCAGAGGTGGCGTATTGATGGACCGCAGTGAGATGTACTCGTCTATCTGACATCAGCAAATACAAGATCTCGTTATATTGATTGAGTCCAAACCCTAACGAAGGTTAAGGGGTTTGCACGGGTTGACTGTTGCTTTGACTTGCCATGGTGGAGAGCCTAAGTAACGTGCTCGTATATCCGCATCTTGGGTAACAGCAGTTCGTGTAGTACCGTCTGAGACTGGACTTAGGTAACCATATCCGAGTAATAGGATGGGGACATTCTCTGAGGAGCTCAATAACATTCATCGTGCCAAAGTCCTGCAGGCTGATTAAGTTCAGGCACGAGTGATTAGGTTTGAGTGGTACTACTCAGGAATTATAAGATATTAATTAATTGTAGTTAGAGCTTGTCAGAGGCTCCGATTAATTAATGGATGTCCGGTAACCTTAAATATGGGGATTCTCAATTAATGCAACTCGTTCTCATAACGTGGTAATAAAGGGGTAGGTCAGTATTAATTCTGTGGTGAAAAAGAATTAATATTAATTAATTAATTGTGTCATGGGTTGTGGACATGAGAATTAATTAATTTATAGGCCCACTTTATTATTTGCATTAGGTCCCAGGACTGGCCCAATTAAATATGCTGAATTGAGCCCAAAATGGCCGATTAGGGTTTCCAACCCTAGGTCTATAAATAGACAGCTCTATCTCATAAGTCATAAGACAGTTGAAACACACTAAACCTAGAGAGAGAGGGAGGCGCCGATTTTGGGAGTAAAATGAGGAGAATTTCGATTCTAGTCCTGCCCAGAATACAGATCTACGGAGTCCTCACCAGTAGTAGATCTGAACAGCATTGGGACACAGCCCTGAAGATCTAATCTTGAGAACAGATTTTCTTTCTTCCTTCTCTTTCTATTTCGATTTTTTCTAAGAAATTAGGTCTCTAATTTCTGTTTCCGCAGATTAAATCGGATCGCGTGGTTGAATTGAGATTTGGAATTCAAACGCGAAAGATCGGTTCAGACTCGACGGAGTTACGGTAAACCCTAAATCCACAAATCTTTGTATTAAATTCATAGGAGCATGCTAGGGTTTTGAGAATTTTAATTATGAGCAATATCCATAGATCGATCCGGTTCAATTTAGTTTTGGTGATTCGGTTCACGAAAAAACCCTACATAGGGGGGTTGGTGTACCTGTATACCCTTTTTCGGTGAGGTCCTCAGATCTTATAACGTTTCTCCCTTTCAAGTAGCCCTAGTGGGTTGGTGTCATCTCGTGGAGGCTTTCTTGATATGGCTCAACCTAGGGCTAGGTTTACCGACCCCAAGGGAGTGCCATCACATGTACAAACTGAACCAGTGTTAGGATAGACACTATTATTATTTCATCCGTTGGGCTAAGAGCAGGTCGATCTTGATCAAGAAGCTCTCGACCAACACCTCGAGGTGGTGGAATTCCTTTTTTATGTAAAGTGGATCCAGTAAACCCCTAGTTCTTGAGGCACGGCAGACTGCCAGCGAGTGGGTCTTTATTTTCTTCTTGTTTTTGAACTAATTTTCCTCCATGCTCATCGATTTAATCATTTTGCAGGGATCACTCCCCCGGAGCTAAGTGTTGAGGAGCAGGCTCGAGTTGATCGAGACTACAACATTGGTGACGTGATGTCATTTCACATCAAGAGTACTGCTGAGGTTCGATTTCGTACAGATACGGGACCCAAAGAACCGAGGAGAAATGATAGGAAATGATACGAAAATAACAAGTAAAAAAATATAGATGAACTGTTGAAAGCTGCTTTCGCGAAGATAGGGGTTGTTGCAACTGTTGGCGACTTTCTCGCAACTGCCCTGCCTTATCCGCCAGGTGCTGTCTTGGAGACCCTGGCCGAGCACCTCCCTAGGTGACCTACTTGAAGTAGGTGCGTAAGGTGATGTGCTTAAGGAGGTGTTAAAGTGCGCGGCTCCCTTTTGCAACCTGCTGGCATCAGTTGCGTCCTGCTCCAGCTTGCGGTGGGCTGCACCTGCTCTGTCTGCCGCTCCTCCCTGGTTGATCTGCTTAAGGTAGGTGCATGTGGTGCGGTCCCTAGTGATGTGATGAGATGCGTGGCTCCTCTGTGTGACTAGCTGGCTTTAGCTGCGTTCTGTGTTCCTTGTTGTGTATGCTAGATGCACCTTGTAAGCTTCACCTGTAAGTTGCACCTGCGGAGCTGCGCAGGTGCTCTAGGCTTCGTACCCTACACCTAGACTGGGAACCACGTGTTGACTCATTCAAATTGGGTTGGGGTAGGTCCGTTTAGGCCACGACCCCAACAATAGCCCCTTCGACTTTGAGGTGTACCTGCAGTAGACCACAAAGTCGAAATAGTTTCATAAAATACTAAGTTATCTTTGTAGAGCTCTTTAAAGAAACTCGTAGATTAAGTGGTGTGAGTTCCGATTGATCTACATGGTCTGTGCCAGGTTTCCGTATGAGAAGTTCACGCATATAGGCGTCGGCTACCCACTGAAGGATAACTCGAGAGCGCAGTTATATTTGAAGTGCTAGGATTCAAGTTCATGTTGGAGGAGCTCGCATAGTTTTTGGTCATGAGTCCCGAATGATCCTAATGGTCTTTGCCAGAGGTCCGTGTGGAAATCTCATGAGGGTAGGCTTCGTCTGCCCCCAAAAAAGGACAGCTTGAGAGAGTAGTCATGGGTCTGGTAACCACGATATTCATCGATGAGCTCTCATAGGACGGTCACCGGTTGGAGTCTTTGCTCCATTAGCTAGCACTTCGGTACTCCGTAGAGTCATTTTTTCAGGCTCCTCATTTTTGGGATCTTATTATTTTTCCAAACTTCTCACTTTAGGGAGTTGTTCAATTTTTCAAGTTCCTCACTTTTCGGAGCTGGTCATGTTTCCAAACTTCTCACTTTTGGGAGTTGGTTATTTTTTAGGACTCCTCGGTTTCAGGATCTAGTCATTTGTCGGAGTAGGTTGAGAGGACGAAGAGTGGGAAATGGCTCGACTATGAGGAGGTTGTGGTCCACTAGAACTTCAAGGAGACCTTCGATGTATTCTTTCTCCTTGTTTCTCCATCAGCTTACTTCTATTGTATTTTGATGACTGACTCTTGTACCTTCTTTCAGCTGATAGTCGAGCAGGTGATGGCGGCAACTAAAGCCAAGATTCTTGTAGGGACAGCAGGATGCAAACAACCCTAGCAAGCTGAGAAGGTCGAGGAGTCCCAGCCCGCTGAGAATGCTCAGCAGCCTCAGTCAGGTGCGCAGGTTGAAGAGCTCCTTCAGGTGGATTTAAAGCTTGATTTGTACATTAGGAGGTCCTTTATTTGTTGCAGTTCTTGTCTGGCGATGATTTAATTTTTTGTATTTTACATGCTTATGGATGAGCTTCCTGCGATCACAATTCACGAAGTGTGAAGGTGGGCGATGCCCTCTACGCTAAAATCAGTAACAATGTACGAATCTGAATCTAAATCAGCGAATGACAAAAAGAATAGATAATAGAATAACGTATCTGGATGGAACGAATTTGATTCGACTCAATCAATTACGTGCAATCATATATCTTCTGCAACCATAATCGAATTGTCTTCCCTCATGTTAGCTCTTCCAGAGGTTTCTTCGAGGAGAGATCAACAGGATCTTTTGTAAGGTTTATCCTCCTCCCATTTGATGAATGTTCAGGCCCTAGTGATCGCATCATCCATGCTGTTACATGGGTAAATTGACTACTCCATGTAGAGGTGCGAGTCTACATCTAGCCCCTTCTAAAAGGCTCGCAGGGTTGTATCCGCCGGATAGTTAGGTACCGCAATGAGTTCTTTGTTGAATCTTGAGAGGTACGATTGCAGGCTCTCACGTGGGTCTTGCACCACAGAGTAGAGGTCGTCTGGGTGTTTGTTGAGTTGTTTGCTGCTCGAGTATTGCCTCCGAAATAGTTGGTGCAACTAAGCGAAGGATCTTATTCTCCCACTTGGAAGGTTCACGAACCATTGAAGAGCTGGTCCGGTGAGACTTGAGCCGAAGTTCCTGCACATGCATGACTCACGGAGTGCGGTTGGTATGGAGGTCTTGAACATCTCTTGCTTATAGAGTGCTATGTAGCTGTCCGGATCGATGGTCCCGTCGTACAGGATAAATCTTGGTTGTGTGAACTGCTCTGGCATTTCCATCTCCAAAATCTCCAGGGAGAAAGGTGACTCGGAAAAACTATCTCTAGGTATGATCCTCTCTGGAGCAGGCATGCCGGGGACTCAAGACAGCAGCGAGTCGTAGTATTCCATCTTCTGCTCGAGCTTGTTCTCCAAGGTGCGGAGAGCGTTGGTTATCATCTCTATCACTAAATTGATGTTAGGATCAGCCCCGGTCCTCGGTCTTTTCCCTTGACCGTGCAGGTCAAGGACACTTCCTGTGGGTGCGCGCAGCGTCTCCTCTATGACTTGTTCGATGTCCTTAGTGAGGTCTCTTAGGTGGATTGGTAGTCTCTGCTCCGAGCTGCCAGGTGCAAAGACCTCTGATCGAGGAGGTAGAAGTGGTAGCCGCTCCTGCAGGCGTTGATTCTCTTGATGGAGGATCTGATTGGTTTTCAGCGAGGTCTCCAATTTCTTGTTCGCTGCGGCTATGTCCACTTGACTGGCTTTCAGTTGTTCCATCATTCGCATGACTGTCGGGTCCGCCAAAGATGAAGGGCGTGGTGGTGGGAAGGTTGGGACCTGGTACTTGCTATCTTGGATTATGTCTTGTGGTTGTGGAGCCTTGTTTTTCTCATTCGGAGATTTATTTCCAGCCATTTTCCTACAAAATGAAGGTTATAGTTCCTAGGGCCCTACAGAGGGCACCAAATATTGAGGTTCGATTTTGTACCGATACAGGGCCCAAGGAACCGAGGAGAAATAACAGGAAACGATACGAAAATAACAAGTAAAAAAATATAGATGAATTGTTGAAAGCAAATAAACAAGGTAATTGACCATTCATTAATCAAGAAAAGTAAGAGCACAAAACACTGTAGCAGGTCGAGGTACAAGAGGGAGCTGGAGCAGAGTACTGTAGCAGGTGATGGAGCAGGTTGTGCAACTGCTACATCAAGGTTTCAGGTAAGCAAATGAGCGTTTATATGTGTAAAAGTGAATAATCATCGAAAAATAATGAGGTTCTCCCTATTTATAGACCATAGGGGGCCCAAATACTAGTTCCCTAATGTTCTAAACCCTAGCAACTACATTTCCCACGATTTTAGGGGTAGTTGGAGATGCTTCCATGAAGATAGGGGTTGTTGCAACTGCTGGCGACTTTCTCGCAACTGCCCTGCCTTATTCGTTAAGTGCTGTCTTGGAGACCCTGGCCGAGCACCTCCCTGGGTGACCTACTTGAAGTAGGTGCATGAGGTGACGTGCTTAAGGAGGTGTTAAGGTGTGCGGCTCCCTTTTGCGACCTACTGGCATCAGCAGCGTCCTGCACTAGCCTGCGGTGGGCTGCACCTTCTCTGACTGCCGCACCTCCCTGGGTGACTTGCTTAAGGTAGGTGCATGAGGTGCGGTCCCTAGCGAGGTGCTGATGTGCGTGGCTCCTCTTTGTGACTATCTGGCTTTAGCTTCGTTTTGTGTGTCTTGCTGCGTATACTGGATGCACCTTGTAAGCGGCACCTGCGCAGCTTCGGAGGAGCTGCGCAGGTGATCTCAGCTTCGTACCCTACACCTAGACTGGGAATCACGTGTTGACTCATTCAAATTGGGTCGGGGTAGGTCCGTTTAGACCACGACCCCAACAAATACCAAGTGCCCAATTTCGGCCAACCGATTTATCCTTGCCCAAATGCTATGTAGATAGTCAATTCGATTAAGGGTCAATCCCTCAGAGAGTGGAGTTAAGTTGTTTAACCTTCATTGTCACAAGAATCCAACTAAAGTATTTTTTTTATAATTTCTAATAATCTGCAAATACTCAAAAGCGAATATCAAATTAAACGAAGTGTTCAGATCGAATGAATATCAATATTGAGTTGCTGAGAATAGTGCTCATTGGTCTCCTGCAATTGGTCAAATGGTAGGTAGATAGATTCCAAGTTATCTCTTAAGGACTTGAACTCGTCTCCACATAGGCGCTGTCACTACAAGGAGCGTTCCTAGGTCAAAATGGACTGCATGAAATACCTATTGTCACTAGGTTTCTGATAACCACAGAAATGGTGAGCAAATAAATTTATAATTACACCCAAAGGTGGTCGAACCTGTAGGGTTTTCACGTGAACCGAATCACCAAAACCAAACTGAATCGGATCGATTTTTGGATATTGCTCATAATCTAAATTCACAAAACCCTAGCATGCTCCTATGAATTTAATAACCAGTATTGTGGATTGAGGGATTACCGTAACTCCGTAGTCTCTGATCCGATCTTTTGCGTTTGAACTTCCACTTGAATTCAACCACGCAATTCAAATTTATCTGCGGAAGTAGAAATTAGAAATCTAATTTTTAAGAATAAATTCGAAATCAAAGAAAAGGAAGAAATAGGATTTCTGTTCTCCAGATCAGATCTTCAGGGCTGTGTCCCAATGCTGTTCAGATCTACTACTGGTGAGGACTCCGTAGATCTGTATTCTGAGCAGGACCAGAATCGAAATTCTCCTCCTTTCTTCTCCAAAAATGGCGCCTCCCTCTCTCTCTTTAGGTTTAGTGTGTTTCAACTGTGTTACAACTTATGAGAGAGAGCTGTCTATTTATAGACCTAGGGTTGTAAACCCTAATGGGCCTTTTTGGGCTCAATTCAGCATATTTAATTTGGGCCAGACCTGGGACCTAATGCAAATAATAAAGTGGGCTTATAAATTAATTAATTCCCATGTCCACAACCCAGGACACAATTAATTAATTAATATTAATTCTTTTTCACCACAGAATTAATATTGACCTACCCCTTTATTACCACGTTATGAGAACGGGCTGCATTAATTGAGAATCCCCATATTTAAGGTTACCGGACATCCATTAATTAATCGGAGCCTCTGACAAGCTCTAACAATAATTAATTAATATCTCATAATTCCTGAGTAGTACCACTCAAACCTTATCACTCGTCCCTGAAATTAATCAGCCTGCAGGACTTTGGCACGATGAATGTTATTGAGCTTCTCAGGGAATGTCCCCATCCTATTACTCGGATATGGTTACCTAAACCAAGTCTCAGGCGGTACTACACGAACTGCTGTTACCCAAGATGCGGATATACGAGCACGTTACTTAGGCTCTCCACCATGGCAAGTCAAAGCAACAGTCAACCCGTGCAAACCCGTGAACCTTTGTTAGGGTTTGGACTCAATCAATATAACGAGATCTCGTATTCGCTGATGTCAGACAAACGAATACATCTCACTGCGGTCCATCAATACGCCACCTCTGCGTACCAGCATGTCAAGTAACCAAGACAGACTACTTATCCCAACAATGCCGCAGCCATCCGGACAGACGTATCCTCATACACTGTCTCGACTGTGATCAGGTTTATGTCTCACTAGGTCAAGTGATCATACTGTCTTCTGCGATCTACAACACGCCGTATGATCGTCCCTATCGGTGAGACAAGAGGATACCATTGTTCATACATGTAAGATTGTTAACAGATAGGAGAAATAAACCGTTGTATACTCATTATAATAAATGCTTTCAGTATACAAAACCCATCAATCTCCCACTTATACTCAAAGCATAACTAAGCTATTACAGAGTATACAGTCCGTCTATCTAGTCTGCTGTCACTTTAACCATTATCAGTGGTCGGCATCCACCTCAGACCCAGCTCACGAATATGTCTTTCGTAAACTTTCTGTGGCAAGCTCTTTGTAAACGGATCCGCAAGATTGTCAGCAGTGCCAATCTTTTTAATCAGCACATCGCCCCTCGATACGATTTCTCGTATGATATGGTAATTTCTCTCTATGTGTTTCCTTGCCTTGTGAGACCGCGGTTCCTTTGAGTTAGCCACTGCACCAGAGTTATCACAATAAATGCTCCTCGGCAAACTCGGGATCATGCCCAACTCTAAAAGGTAGTTCCTGAGCCATACCCCCTCTTTCGAGGCGTCGGAGGCGGCGACAAATTCCGCCTCCACGGTGGAGTCAGCAATGCATTTCTGCTTTGAGCTCCTCCAAGATACAGCTCCACCTCCCAGGGTAAACACATATCCTGAGGTTGATTTCTTCTCATCCTGGTCCCCTTGGAAATCCGAGTTTGTATAACCCACAGGGCACAAATCCTCACTTTGATAAACTAGGCAGAAATTCCTAGTTCTTTTCAAATACTTGAGGATGTGCTTTACAGCAGTCCAGTGCGCCTGTCCAAGGTTAGATTGATATCTTGCTACCATGCCAACGACATAACAGATATCTGGCCTGGTACACAGCATTGCATACATGAGGCTATCCACTGCCGAAGCATATGGTACAAGACTCATCTCATCTTTCTCCCGCTGTGTCTGAGGACACTGCCCACTAGAAAGATGAACGCCATGTCTGAAAGGTAGCAAGCCTTTCTTGGCGAGTTGCATGCTGAACCGGGCTATCACAGTATCCACATAGGATGCCTGGGATAAGCTCAACATTCTTCTCTTACAATCTCGTAAGACCTTAATACCAAGAATGTAGCCAGCTTCTCCCAGATCCTTCATTTGGAACTGTTCGGATAACCAAGCCTTGATTTCCGACAGCACTCCCTCATTGTTTCCAAATAGGAGTATGTCATCAACGTATAGTGCAAGGAAGACCACGCTCCCACTAACACAAAGTTGGTAAACACAACTTTCGTTTTCAAAATGTGCAAATCCATAGGAATTAATCACATCGTTGAAACGTAAGTTCCACGACCTTGAAGCTTGCTTAAGTCCATACAAGGACTTCCTAAGCTTTCAGACAAGATGTTCTTCACCCTTGCTTATGTAACCCTCGGGTTGCTGCATATAGATGTCTCTACGTTCTTCAAGGTAATCGTTTAGAAAAGTGGTTTTCACATCCATTTGCCAGATCTCGAGGTCCATATGCGCAGCTATAGAAAAGAGTATCCGGATGGATTTGAGCATGGCTACGGGTGAAAAGGTTTCGTCATAGTCAATGCCCTCTATCTGACTATAACCCTTTGCCACCAGCCTGGCTTTAAAAGCCGTGATCTTTCCATCCTTCCCTTTCTTTCTTTTGTATACCCATTTGCACCCTATGACCCTAAAGCCATCCGGCAAATTAGTTTTCTAGTATACATTCATAGCAGTTATGGATTCAATTTCAGAATCCATGGCGACACGCCATTTGGCAACATCCTTGTCTTGCACTGCCTCTTCGTAAGTCAGTGGGTCAGAGTCCTCATGTCCATCTTCCGGGCTCAAGTCCGAAGACTCACCCACGAACATGTACTTTTTCGGCTGGAAAATAACTCTCCCACTACGACTAGGCATCGGTGCCGTGTCAATAGTAGGTGCAGTGACTTGTGGTCCTGCACCTTGCACTAAAGAACGTGTCTGTGGTGCTGTGCCTCTCACAGGTGCACCCACATCTACATGGTCCCCTTCCCTTGGAATTGCATTCTCGTTCTCAATTTCTTGAAGAACGATATCACTCTTGACCTGTGATTACTCACATACTCGTCCTCCAAGAATCTAGCGTTGGTGCTAACAACGACTCTTTGACTCTCAGGACAGTAAAAGTAACCACCTTTCGTTTTCCTGGGATACCCTATGAACAACATTACTTTTGACCTGCTTTCTAACTTATCAGGTTCCTTCGACAGTACGTGTGCCGGACAACCCCATACTCTAAACTTGCACAAACTAGGTTTGCGACCAAGGAAGAGCTCAGAAGGCGTCTTAGGAACTGATTTAGATGGCACCACATTAAGCACGTAAGCTGCTATTTCCAATGCGTAGCCCCAAAACGAAATTGGTAAGTTTGCATAACTCATCATTGATCTTACCATCTCTAGAAGAGTCCTATTTCTTCTTTCAGCTACACCGTTTTGCTGGGGAGTACCCGGTGCAGTCCACTGGGATGTAATCCTATTTTCTGACAAATACTGCAGGAACTTGTTACCGAGGTATTCGCCACCGCGGTCAGATTGCAGTGACTTGATAGTTTTCCCGACCTTCTTTTCTACTTCAGCCTTGAACTCTTTGAATTTCTCAAAGCATTCAGACTTGTAGCGAAGCAGGTAAACGTATCCGTACTGTCGGTCCCGGTTTATCAGGGTATAACTTGGCAACGGAAAATGTGTTAGTTCGTTTCTTGCGCTCTGCTGGTTACTCAGCTGACTGGGACCTTGTCAGCTGGTAAGTCAACTGGCACTATGAGTACTCAGCTGACTGGCGACTGGCTGGTCAGCTGGTAGCTCAAGACTTAGAATATCTTAGCCTTGTTTGCACAGTTATATCAGTTTTCAGATATACACCAGCACTTGAGTGCTGGGTTTCAAATCAGTATGAAAATGCAGAAAGCTGATAAAGACAAAAGGATTTTTATAGTGGTTCGATCAACTGATCTACGTCCACTCTCCAGTCGACTCACTGGAAATTCACTATAAGAGCAATCAGGTACAAAGTTCCTACGATCTATCTCCAGCTGGTAGATGCCCCGTCTACCAGTCCACTGGATCAACCGCTCCCGGTCCTTGTCCTTCTTCAGCTCTCGTCAGATGGATGGAGTGCGAGCACGTCACTTCAACCTCCTCCTCTGACTGGTTGGGTGTTGAGTTCTCCCAAGAACGAGTCTTCTCAATGCGGCAAACTGCCCGTAATAACTCAAGTGCTGGCTGGCACAAGAGCTGCTCTGAACTTCCTCGGAGGAGAAAGAACACCAAAGAGATCTGTAACTTACAAGCTGGAAGCTTGAAGTCTCGTGTTTGAATAAATCAACACACGGATAGCCTTTAGAGAGGCCTCGAAAGTTGTATGCTTTTACTTGCTTGAGCGTAATAAATTTCAGTCTTTCGGTAGGTGAAGAGTATTGAATGTTGATGGATCCCAGGTATTTATAGACGAGGGATCCCATTCAAATCTACTAGCCGTTTGGACACATCCGAAAAAGTCTCTGTCGTCGCATGTCCTTCTGACTGCGGCAGGTAGGAATTTCCGGAAAGCGCCATGCTTTTGTCCTCTTTATCTGACACAGATCTCTTTGTGTCAGAACGGCTCTATTCGTCAGTACGAGGAATCGGAACTGGTGTCTTGAGCTGATAGACTTTAAGGTATCCTTCCTTAAAGTCATACTTTGTCAGTTTATTCCTCAGACGAATCTTCTTTTTGTCTCTAAGATACTGGGAGAGTGAATCTTGAATTCTGCTGGTAACATCCGACTGGTAGATCATTCTGGTGATCTTGTGCTGGCAGTCTCTGCTGGTGACTTACGCTGGCACAATCTAAGTCTACCAATATGTCTGATGTTAACCCTTTCTTGGAATCTCCCATGACTGGTGGCTTCACCGCTGGTGAATAGTGTCAGCCAGAACACATATTCTGCTGGTAAGATTTCTCAGCCTCCTGCTGGTAAATCTTCCCAACTGGTGAACAGTAACCAGTCAATAGCTCTACTCCATGCTGATGAACAGTGTCAGCATGAGTCTTTGTCAGTCGCTTTTGCTGGTGAGACTTCTCTCAACTGGTAAGCACATCTCATGCTGGTGAACAGTAGCCAGCATGAGTCTTGATCAGCTACGACTTACAACTCAAAAGACCTAAACAGGACTTTACATTTGAGACTAGAGCTATTCTAGAGACAAACTGACGCTGGTTGGACTTAGGATTTGATCCACCAAAACACTTAAACACCAAATCAAAGATCTAAGCTATCAACTGGGGAAGAGAAACTTAGATAATTTTCCCAACACGTACCTTGAGTAATCGTCAATGAAAGTGACGAAGTACTCGTACCCTCCACGAGCCTGCGTGGACATCGGTCCACATAAGTCAGAATGGATCAATTCCAACACTTCCTCTGCTCGAGACTGACTAGCCTTGAAAGGTCTAGTTGACATCTTGCCCTCGATGCAGGATTTGTAGACTTGATAAGGTACAGCCCGGACTAGGTCCAATGTACCGTCATCTGCAAGTCTTTGAATCCGCTTCAAGCTGATGTGACCCAGTCTCAAGTGCCAGAGATATGTAAGATCCTCATCAGAAGAAGTAAGTTTTCTCTTCCTAGGATTATCAATTACGGATGAATTACAGGCAATATAAAGGACATGTTTGATCAAAGTAACATAGAGATTGTAAATCAACATTCCAAAATGGATAACATTGTTACTACCAATGATAAAATCATAAATAACAGATATCCATAAAAGTTGATAAAATTTGTCCTGCCGATAAACCACGGCCCACAAATAAACTCTCAAATGTACTTAATTCATCAAAACATAAAGAAAAGAAAACTCCATGAACCTCCGTCATAAAACGTTGCCTTCATCCAGTTTGGTATCTTCTTGCCATCACACACCAGCCTTGTCGGCACGGTCCCCTGCAAAGTACAACAACATGATCAACAAGTCAGTGCTTACAGCTCTAGAAGAGCAACAACGAACTCTAATCATGCTTACAGTTATACATGCAAAATGACATACCTTGTCTAGCTTTGTTGGCTTGACAATCTTTCCTCCAGTGTCCTTTCTTACCACACCTGAAGCACCTGTCCCTTTCAGTCGCCACCTTAGGCTTTTTCCCAGCCCCACCATCCTTCACAGGTGTCTTCTTGGCCCACTTCTTAATCCCTTTCTTCCGCTTCATACTTTTTGGTACAACAGAGAGATTACCAGAAGTGGCCAAGGCAACCTTCTGAGGGTTCATGACCGATTCAGCTGCCATCAAGTCATTGAGTAACTCGTTAAGAGTATACTCTTTCTTGTTCATGGCAACATTCAGTCTAAAACTCTCAAAGGACTTGGGTAGAGAGTTCAGTACGATATCGACCTTAGCCTCAGCATCGATACCTCCACCATGCACAGTCAGTTCATCCATGAGGTGAGTCATGGTGACTATGTGCTCTCTCACTGGGGTGCCATCAGTCATCTTCTTACTCACGATTTCCCTCATGAGATTGAATCTGACGGCTCTATCAGTTTCCCCATAGGTCACCTCCAGACTTTGCATAATGTCATAGGCATCCCTATGGTGCTGATGCTGCTGCTGCAAGACTTTCGACATAGTGGTCATCATGTAGCACTTGACTACATTGTTCGATTTCTCCCACTTGTTATAAAAGTCTATATCCAGTTGACTGGATTCAGCAGTTGGCACTTCGGGACGAAGTACTTGCAGAACGAACATATGTTCTTCTGCAATCAGGAGATATTCAAGATTGCGTTTCCATTCCAGGAAGTTTGGACCAGTTAGAGTGTTTTGTGCGAGAATGTTGATCACATTAGACATAGACATATTTGAAACAATAAAGAATCTTAAATAAGAACATACATGTTGAACTACGAAAACAAATGCATTGAAAACCTTTTAATAAATCAAATACAAATGTTTTCCACTAATTGCCCAAGAGTTCCCACCGCAAGCTACACTCGTAGACGTTTACGATGTCACCCTCAACCAGAACTGCGGGTTTTAAGCCCCAATCCATTTGATTTCACTACCATGTCAGGATGCTTTAGACACTAGAAATTAATAATTACTGAAAACCTTAGACCAAACCATCTCTCAAGAACAGGGATGCAATTCTTGCATTATATTCTAAGATGCTTCTAAGCCATTAACCACAAATTTAACTCCGGCCAGAAGAGACAGTTTAGCATGGCACGTAACCATACCGCACAGCCCTTAAAGCTTTTGTTATTTATAATTTAAATCAATCCTAGAATACTTGTGAAAGAGATCTACGCAAGCTACACTCGTAGACGTTTACGCAAAATTCTCCCACTATTCACATGATTTAAATTGTTTGTCTAGAAATCCCAACAACCGTACCCATGCACCTCTAGGAACTAGCAAGCTACACTCGTAGACGTTTACTAGAACGAGAGATACACTTACAGCCTAGGACCGCTTTGTGGAGGTCTATTGATTTTAATTAAAAAATTCGCTTAGTATTTTTCTTTTAAAATGTTTCTTTATGCGCACACATAATTTCTTTGTCATTATATTTTCCAAATTTTTGCATGTAATTAAACAAGCCCAAAAATTCCCAAAATATAATCCAACAAAAGAAATTAATCACATAAGCATGCTTGAAAAACTGTAAATAATAAAAGCGATAAATCATGCTTTTCCTATTATCTACACATGCTTAATTGCGCACATAAATAAATCACATATCATACGAGGACAATTAAGGCAAATAAAAATTCCACGTGGCCCCAAAAATAGAAAAAAAAAAAAATCTATCTATTACAATTTGAAATTTGAATCTAATTTTGGATAAATCCAAATCTTTTTCAAATCTTCCAAATCTTCAAGGGCCTTCAAATCTGGATACACCAAATCTTTTAGAATTTAGGCCTTTGTGATTTGATGATTTGCCCTAACCCTAATGCAAACCCTAGGGTTTACACAGGATTGTACAAACTACCAAAAACATGAGCCACCGCGTCGGGACAGCCGCCGCTGACCACCGCCCGCAAGCCGCCGCGCGCTGCTGCCGTGCCGTGCCCGCGCGCACGCAGGCCACACGCCGTGGGTGCTTCCCGCATGCGCCGTGCACGCGCCGCACGCCCCGGCCGCGCGCCTGCCGCGCCGCGTGCCGTCGTCCGCCGTCGTCTTCGTTCTTCGTCCTCGACCCGTCCAATTACATAAATTTGAAAATTACAGAACAACTATTCTCGTGATTTTACAAAAACAATTCAGCCCTACACGGATAAACCACCGCGGGCTGAATCAACGGGTTGCCACGAGTAACAAAAACTATATCCACAATAAACAATAAATCCATACATGTGTATTGAATTTAATTATGAGCAACAGAGCCATAAATCAGAAACCTGGCTCTGATACCAATTGTAGGGTTTTCACGTGAACCGAATCACCAAAACCAAACTGAACCGGATCGATTTATGGATATTGCACATAATCTAAATTCACAAAACCCTAGCATGCTCCTATGAATTTAATAACCAATATTGTGGATTGAGGGATTACCGTAACTCCGTAGTCTCTGATCCGATCTTTTGCGTTTGAACTTCCACTTGAATTCAACCACGCAATTCGAATTTATCTGCGGAAGTAGAAATTAGAAATCTAATTTCTAATAATAAATTTGAAATCAAAGAAAAGGAAGAAATAGGATTTCTGTTCTCCAGATCAGATCTTCAGGGCTGTGTCTCAATGCTGTTCAGATCTACTACTGGTGAGGACTCCGTAGATCTGTATTCTGAGCAGGACCAGAATCGAAATTCTCCTCCTTTCTTCTCCAAAAATGGCACCTCTCTCTCTCTAGGTTTAGTGTGTTTCAACTGTGTTACAACTTATGAGAGAGAGCTGTCTATTTATAGACCTAGAGTTGTAAACCCTAATGGGCCTTTTTGGGCTCAATTTAGCATATTTAATTTAGGCAAGACCTGGGACCTAATGCAAATAATAAAGTGGGCCTATAAATTAATTAATTCTCATGTCCACAACCCAGGACACAATTAATTAATTAATATTAATTCTTTTTTCACCACAGAATTAATATTGACCTACCCCTTTATTACCATGTTATGAGAACGGGCTGCATTAATTGAGAATCCCCATATTTAAGGTTACCGGACATCCATTAATTAATCGGAGCCTCTGACAAGCTCTAACTACAATTAATTAATATCTCATAATTCCTGAGTAGTACCACTCAAACCTTATCACTCGTGCCTGAAATTAATCAGCCTGCAGGACTTTGGCACGATGAATGTTATTGAGCTCCTCAGGGAATGTCCCCATCCTATTACTCGGATATGGTTACCTAAACCCAGTCTCAGGCGGTACTACACGAACTGCTGTTACCCAAGATGCGGATATACGAGCACGTTACTTAGGCTCTCCACCATGGCAAGTCAAAGCAACAGTCAACCCGTGCAAACCCCTGAACCTTCGTTAGGGTTTGGGCTCAATCAATATAACAAGATCTCGTATTCGCTGATGTCAGACAGACGAATACATCTCACTGCAGTCCATCAATACGCCACCTCTACGTACCAGCATGTCAAGTAACCAAGACAGACTACTTATCCCGACAATGCCGCAGCCATCCGGACAGACGTATCCTCATACGCTGTCTCGGCTGTGATCAGGTTTATGTCTCACTAGGTCAAGTGATCATACTGTCTTCAGCGATCTACAACACGCCGTATGATCGTCCCTATCGGTGAGACAAGAGGATACCATTATTCATACATGTAAGATTGTTAACAGATAGGAGAAATAAACCGTTGTATACTCATTATAATAAATGCTTTCAGTATACAAAACCAATCAGAACCAACTGGGACTGTGCAACGAAATAGCCAAAGTACTAGCCACAATTTCTAGAACATAGATGTTTGAGGGAATAGAAAAGGGATTTTTTTATTTTGAAAATTAAAGATGGTAATGCGAGAAAATAAAGGTTTTTGAGAACAATTAAAGGAAAACACAGATCCTAGGACATATATTCTATTCATCAACATGCAATATCTATCAACTCAGCAATGGGATAACAATAGATTTTCATGGATTAAATTCCTTGGTCTGGCAATTAAACCCTAGATTACTAAACAATGACTTTATCCTTACGGTCTCAAGAACATCAATTTAGTTAATCTCAATAATCATCTAATTAATTCATATACAAGTTTCTTCCTTTTGAGACAGAAAACAAATATAATTAATTCTCTCATCCTATTTACAAACTTCACCTCTCGGTCCTTCGATTGAAAACTTTAAACCAACTCAAATTCATCTCTCGATCCATCTTTAAATCTAGATTATTAAACTAAAATCAGAGAATTAAACCATGCTATTCGAGTTGATTTCAATTAACATGCATCAGAAAAGAATACACATAGCCCTAGAACCTGTTAGGGTTCTAGCCACAAAACAAGACTAGAAATAAAGCAAACATATTATTACCTCAATAATTAAAATAGTAACCTGGAATGTCTTTGAAAAACTCCAATGTTACAATATTCTCTCAAAAATTCAAGCTAAAATGTGCATAATTGAAAAGAGTATCTATAGAGGAGCCAAAATATCTAAACTGGGTATTGGGCTAAAATAACAAAAATTGCCAAAACTGGCCAAAATCTCCTTCTCGGGCCTCCGTGTCGATCGACAGGGAGCATGTGGATCGACACATATGCAACATCTCGATCCGCCCTTGCCTGTGCTACGTGTTGATCGATAGGGAGCCCATCAATCGACATGCTTGCAATGTCATCTGTGTCGATTGATAGGGAGCCTATCGTTCGACATGCCTGCACATCTCGAACCTCCTTCTTTTGTCTTGCTTTTGATCGATATCTGACCTCGATGTCGATCGACATGCACCACGTCGATCGACACAGAGGTCCTGCTTCGGGGTTTTGGCTTCGTCTTCCAACTTGGTCGACTTCCCGTGCGTCAATTGAAGCGGCAACTTTGTGTAACTCAGCTCTTCCATCATTTCACCTCTTTTTAGCCCTAAATACCTGCAAAACTCACCACGAAGGGCATAACATCCTCTAAAACAGTCTCATGCACAGAAATAAGTAAAAACATAAACTAATTGCACTGAAACAATGGAGAAAAATATAGATAAGTGAGCATAAATATGAGCTTATCAAACCCCCCAAACTTGTATGCTTGATTGTCCTCAATCAAAGAAAAGAAAGAAAAGAAATCTCAAGTAGTTGAAAGTGCGATGCGTCACAAGATTCATCACAATCAAAGGATCATCAATTCACATTACACAAGCAGTTTGGAAGAGATAAGAAATCCATCTACTTCGGAAGACTCACAAGGAAGTGTATTGGTCATTCACACAAGTGTTTGGGTTTCAATGAAAGCACTCACAACATGTATGAAGAAATTTATACCATAGGCTTGCAAAAGTTCTAGAATCTCCACTGCTCAAATGTGCACACAATTCAAGAATAAAAAAGGACTTTGATTTGGTTGTAATGTAG
Source organism: Plectranthus barbatus (assembly GCA_026898455.1). Taxonomy (NCBI): domain Eukaryota; kingdom Viridiplantae; phylum Streptophyta; class Magnoliopsida; order Lamiales; family Lamiaceae; genus Plectranthus; species Plectranthus barbatus. Next base: position 131,975 of record JAPKLW010000405.1, on the reverse strand, counting down.
GCTTTTTGAGAAAGGTAGGGAAATATGACCAAGTGATTAAAAATCAATCAAGTTGTACTTCCTCAATCAACCCATCTCCTCAAATTTTCAACACAACTTAAGACTCTTTTTTTTTTTTTTTTCTTTCAAGCTCTTTTTCTTTTTTTTTTTTCTAGAGCCCAACCTTCTTTTTGTACACCAATTAAATATTTCTCATCCTCTTAAATTTTTGTTTCACCTCAACTTATAGACAAGAAGGAATCCAAGTTTTCACTCATAGACAAGTACAAAAACCAAGGACTCAAAGGTTACTTATGAACAATAAGCATCAATCTACCCATATTTCTCCAAACTCTTATAGACAATAAACAGTTCACCTGTTTATAGTACTTCTTATAGACAAGACAGGACTACAATGCTTCTCTTAACTTATAGACAAGAAAGAATTGTAACAGGCTCAAAGGGGCTTTACTAAGGATTAATCTTTATGAGGGACAATGTTTGGGATAATTTGGCTAACAAAGACGACCTAAGATCATTTTCTATCATTGTGCACACTATGCAGTCTCGAAATAGAACAGAAACAAGTTCTAGAGAAATCAAAACATACATGCGAATCTCACATGAACAAAAATAAGGCTCAAATCTCACTTGGGTTCAAAAATTTCTTCCTTAGTCAACTTAAATCCACTCAAACATCATGCAAGTGTAAGTTTCAATTAGACCCTATCATGCGGTATTCTACATTCATAGGCAATCAACCACAATTCAAATCAAATAAAACTTATCCTCAATCAATTTCAATCTCAAAATTAGTTCAAGTGGGTTCACGACTCAATAAAAATTTTCCTCATAATTTATCCATATTTTTTTCTAAGCAAAAATTTAAATAAACAAACCAAATCAAATAAAGCAATAAAAAATAAAACAAGTAAAGCATAGATAAGTTCGAATTTCTTGTCCACATCCCCCAAACTTATTTCGAATTCTGAGAGTAAGAAAAGGTTTGAAAATCAGACAAGAAACAGAACTTGTACCTGACAGTTGATCTCATACATCAACTGTTTTATCCATCGGAGGAATCAGCTCGTCACGACGAAGATTTGCTATAGCTTGCACTCAGCAGAGCCTTCCTGCCGACCCCTTTCTCAATCAAAAGTGTAACTCCGTGCTGACCTCTTTGTCGATCGACAGCAGGTATGTCGAACGAAACAGAGGTCGATCCTCCACTGTTCAATTTTTTTTCGAAAATAATAATATAATAAAGAAAAACAGAAATATGAAAATAAGATTAAACACACCAACAAAAACAAAAACGAAAATCGAAAAGAAAAACAACAAAAATTGAAAGGAAAACATGTAAAAGTTGGGTTACCTCCCAACAAGTGCTTTAGTTAACGTCGTAGCTCGATGGTACCTCTTCTTTTCCAAAACCACGGCGGGATAGAACACACTCGCCTTCCTTTGGATTCCGCCATATATACCCAGTGATCTTGGATGACAGCAGTGAGCTCGGGATGAGACGGTGTAATTGACAATTTTGCCGCCTCATTCCCTCGCTCCCATCTTTGAGCAGCTCGGTCTTCTTTGAATTCTTCACTTGTTTACTCTTCTTCTTCATCATCGACTTCCTCTCTGGAGGTTATCCTGAAACATTCTGATTGTTGTTGGCTTTTGTCGAGCTTGAAAGTCATCTTCTCCTCATTTGCTCGAAGTGTGATCTCTCCACCATGACAATCAATCAAAGCAGCACTAGTATCCAATAACTCCCTTCCCAAGATTAGGGGTGTGCTCCCATCTTCCTTCATGTAGAGGACCTCAAAATCTGCAGGAAAGATAAGATAACCTACACGAATAAGTACATCTTCAATTATACCTTTGGGGCAAGACACAGATCGGTCTGCCAACTGCAAGGTGATAGTGGTCAGCCTCAACTCTCCAATCTTGAGGCGCTGGAAGATAGAGAAGGACATCAGGTTGATGTTGGCACCAGTGTCGCACAACACCTTCTCGAACTCAAATCCCCCGATCTCAACTGGGATGGGCCTGGATCACTCCTTTTGATAGACATCCTCTTCTGAAGGAGTAGGTTGCACTGCTCATGAAGTCTGACTGTAGCATTCTCCACAAAGTGTTTCTTTTCACTCATCAGCTTGCAGATGTATTTCATGTAACCTGGAGTTTCAGACAAAGCTTCAATCAAGGGTAAGTTAATACTCACATTCTTCAAGTTCTCAACAAAGCGAGAAAATTTGGAATCCTCCTTCGGCTTGGCAAAGTGCCGAGGAAAGGGCGTCGGAGGTGGTCTCGCAGCTTTAGAACTTGAGGAATTGTGCTGAGGAGGCTGCTGTGTCGATTGGGAGGAATTTCTGGCAGTCTGTCCTCCCTGTCGATCGACAGGGGGTGTTTCGATCGACACACCCATTGCAGTCCTATCAATTGAGTCTTCATCATCATCTGAATCGAACCCCTCTTCTTGTCCTCTAAGTCGGTCATCAGGCTGTGTGTCGACCGAGACAAAGGACGGCTCCACAAGCAGTTTTTCTTTCCTTCCCAAACTTGCTTTAGGGCATGCCCGGGCTTGAGTAGCTGGTTCCAGACCTCAACTTCACAGCTTTGGAGTCCTTTTGGTTTTTTAGGTTGACTCGGTGGTGCTTGGCAGCTTTCCCGGCGTGTGTTGCGCACCTAGTGAGGTGGCAATCTGACTGACTTGAGTCTTGATGATCTGGACGTGCTTTCCAAGCCTGTCCACCTTGGTATTGACCCCTGCTACATCCTGCTCAATCTTTCCAACCCGTTAGTCGGAAGCTTTGATGAAGTTCTTGAGAACCTCGTCGAGGCTCTCCTTCTTCTTTTCCATGACCTCGCCATTCTGCACATCAAAATCTGGTGGGGGTTGTTCGGCAGCTTCGGGCTAAGAGTGAGAGAAGCCTGGATGAATTCTAGGGTGGTAATGTTGGTATACCCCTTGCCGGTACTGATTCTGGTAGCCACCACGATTCATATAGTTCACGTCGGCGATAGGGTCAACCTGTGCAACAGAAACAGAAGCAGAAGTAGTAAGTTTTTCAACCCCCCTTGAGCTTCTCGATCTCCTTCTTCAAGGTGTCATCTTCCTTTGTCTCTACTGCCCGGACTTGCGGTCTCCTTGGATTGGACCATTGCTGAGCATGCAACGCCATCTTCTAGAACAACTTGAGGACCTTTTCAAGTGACTTGCTCATCAGAGAACCTCCCGCGGCATAGTCAACGGCTGCTTGGGTACTCTCATTCATCCCTCTGTAGAAGATGTGGGCTTGCTCCTCAGTATCAACTCCATGACCTGGGCAGCTCCTCAACAACTCATTCCACCTACGAACAAGGACTCATCCAATCTCTGGTGGAACTGCAGGATCTCCATCTTCTTTTGTATGATGACTGATGGTGGGAAGAAGGCAACAATAAATTATTCTCTGAGATCGGCCCACGTACGGATGCTGCTGCAGTCCAGGGCTATAAACCACGTCCGAGCCTGATCCCTAAGTGAGAAGGGGAACAAGCGCAGCCGAATCACATCCTAGGTCACTCCGTTCTTCTTGATGGTATCACACACCTCCACGAACATCCTGAGGTGGGTGTATGGATCCTCCACTGCTCGGTCTCCAAACTGGTTTTGTTGAACCATCTGAATCAAACCGGTCTTGAGTTCAAAGTTATTAGCAGTGATGCCAATAACAAATCCCTCATTCCTGGGCTGAGGTCTGTACTTCTTGGCCATCGCGTTGGGGTCCTCATCATTGGAGTCCTTCTGTCGGCGCCTTTCTCTCTCTCTCTCTTCTTTCAGCCTCGCGCCTGTCAGCTTCCCTTTCCGCCATGAGCTGCTTGATGATGTCCTTCATCTGATTGACTTCTTGGACAAGTAGGATGGCACTCTCATGAGTTATGAGCTACGACTTGGGATCCTCCAAACATGACATGTCGTCCATGATTGTGCTTGTGCTTTGTTTTTCTTTGCTCTTCCTCCTCCGGGTTGTGGCCTCGATTTTTGGAACAAAATTCTCGATTAGTTTCCCCGAGCCCTCGTGTTCATGTACCTGCAAACAAAATGACAAGAAAGCAAAAAATCAGTAGTGTCGATCGACAGAGAGGCTGTCGATCGACACAGAAGATGCGGCTATTTTGATCGACAGTCGTGCTGTCAATCGAAACAGAGCGTAGAACTCTGAAAACACACACGAACAGAAACAAGAAAATAAAACACCAAAAACTAAAATCAAACCCTAAAACTCGAAATTAAAAACACCAAAATCAATAAGAACGAAATTAAAACAAAAATAAAATAGAATTACAACCTCAATCCATCAGAACTAAAAATAAACTAATAGTTGTATAAATCTGACAATCCCCGGCAACAGTGCCAATTTGATAACCGCAGAAACGGTGAGCAAATAAATTTATAATTACACCCAAAGGTGGTCGAACCCACAGGGACTGTGCAACGAAACAGCCAAAGTACTAGCCACAATTTCTAGAACATAGATGTTTGAGGGAATAGAAAAGGGAATTTTTTTTGTTTTAAAAATTAAAGCTGACAATGCGAGAAAGTAAAGGTTTTTGAAAACAATTAAAGGAAAACACAGATCCTAGGGCATATATTCTATTCATCAACATGCACTAGCTATCAACTCAACAATGGGGAAACAATAGATTTTCATGGATCAAATTCCTTGGTCTGACAATTAAACCCCTAGATTACTAAACAATGACTTTATCCTTTAAGTTTCAAGAACACCAATTTAGTTAATCTCAATAATCATCTAATTAATTCCTATACAAGTTTCTTCTTTTTGAGAAAGAAAACAAATATAATTAATTCTCTAATCCTATTAACAAACTTCACCTCTCGGTCATTCAATTCATAACTTTAAACCTAGACTCAAATACATCTCTCGATCCATCTTTAAATCTAGATTATTAAATTAAACTCAAAGAATTAAACCATGCTATTCGAGTTGATTTCAATTAACATGCATCAGAAAAGAATACACATAGCCCTAGACCATTAGGGTTCTAGCCACAAAACATGACTAGAAATAAAACAAACATATTATTACCTCAATAATTGAAATAAGAACCTTGAATGTAAAACTCCAATTTTACAATATACTCCCAAAAATCCAAGCTAAAATCGTGCATAATTGAAAAGAATATTTTTAGAGGAGCCAAAATATCTAAACTGGGTATTGGGCTAAAATAACAAAAATTGCCAAAACAAGCCAAAATCTCCTTCTCGGGCCTCTCTGTCGATCGACAGTGAGCCTGTCGATCAACATACATGCAGTGTCTCGATCTGCCTTTGTCTGTCCTCGGTGTCGATCGACATGCTTGTAATGTCATCCGTGTCGATCGACATGCCTACACATCTCGAACCTCCTTCTTCTTCCTTGCTTTCGATCGACATCCGACCTCCGTGTCGATTGACATGCACCACGTCGATCGACACAGAGGTCCTGCTTTGGGTTTTTGGCTTCGTCTTCCAACTTGATCAACTTCCCGTGCGTCAATCTAAGCGGTAACTCTGTGTAACTCAGCTCTTCCATCATTTCACCTCTTTTTAGCCCTAAATACTTGCAAAACTAACCACAAAGGGCATAACATCCTCTAAAACAGTCTCATGCACAGAAATAGGTAAAAACATAAACTAATTGCACTGAAACAATGGAGAAAAATATAGATAAGTGAGTATAAATATGAGCTTATCAGTTTCCACTAGAGCTCTCCCCCTTAGTTAATAACAAGGTTTCTACATAGTAATCCTACAAATGCCCAATTCCTAATGACTTAGCATGTTCACCCGAATAGTTAAGGCTAACCACAGTTGCCCAATCTCCCTTTTATTGTAGTTTTCTACCCCAACCCTAGTGCTTTCGCAGCTACATTAAGATCTGAGAACCCATTCTAACACTAGGCTAATGACACTAGTTTCCTGCATGGCTCAACCTAGCATTACCCTCTCAACCCCTTACCTCAATGGTTTTGCCACTTGTGAGTTCACTCGGCTAATGCTGCCCCACTTTGGTTGCCCAATTCCACTGACCTACTCGGGTAGCCATTCCGAATGGCCCAAATGAATCAGCTGGCTAGAGACCCAGAAATCCATACGAATAGTACAAGAATAAGGGATGATGAACGGAGGCAGAATTGTCTCAACCAAGTTAGTAAACCCAAAACCCAAGTTAGTAAATTCTTCACCAGAAATATAGAAGTATTTATAACATAAACTAACTAAGCTAGATGATAAGATGCAAAATATTTTTTTATGACTTTTATACTAGCCTTATTCGCCACAAGCGGCAACTACTAATTCCATGCATGGAATTATGCCCAGATCCCAGTTGATACGCTCCTTTCATATTTAGCACCTTTTATTCCTTTACCCAACTCGATCCCGCAGATTTCACCTTGTGATGAGCTCCGAATTCTGTAGCGTGATTCTCACAGCAGTTTCATTTTCAAGTTTTAATGTCGAATTGCCCAACACGAGGAGGTGTCTTCTACTGCATCTGAATATGTTGGTTCCTCCCAGTCCTTAGAGTAGCACACTTGGGCAATTCCCCTCAACAATCCAAAAATCATCTGGAAATGGCCAATTCCTCCTCTTTCTCCATCCTGAAACAATTTAAGCAAAACACCCTGACTCTACTACACAAATAGACTAAAATACCAAATAAAAGACATAAAATGGACTTAAATGAGGTCAAATCTAGAGTCGTGTTAGTTTGAGTGGGTGACCACAAGTGCTACGAGGTCCAGTGCGGCTACGGCGTATCAGCTTTCACCTACTCGAACTTCAATGGATGGGTTGCCGAGCTACCGGAGGTCATGACGCACCATTGTCCCACTCCAGAGTCTATTATGAAGGCCTTGAAAGACCGGAAGCAGGCTCGAGAGGAGGAGGCCAGGCGGGTGCCATGTAGAAGCTCGAGAGAGGTGGAGGGGCAGACTGCCAAGTAATTTGAGGTTGTAGATGCGGCGCAGGCAGAGGCGTCCGCCAGCAACAAGGATGTTGAGGAGCTCCATCGGAAGATTGATGGAGCCACTGCTAAGGTTGATATTCTTCAAAAAGATCCCCAGAAGAGGACTGACCAAGTTCCTCCTCTGAACAACCGCTTAATTACCCAGCAGGAGAGTTATCTAGCGGAGCTCAGGAAGCACGAGGAGGAGGTTGCCAAGCTAAGGACAGGCTAGCAGATGGATTTTGGGGCAATCATTATGTCTCATCACTTTGCCGAGACCTATGAGGTTAGTCTTTGAGTCCACATTCTTTTCTTCTATTCACTACTTTGCTTGGTTCTCTAATTTAATCAATAGGTTTTGACTGATCAGGTGGAGGGTGAGGTTTGTGCCAGGATTGTTGAGAGATTCCCAAATTTTGACTTTAGCCTACTTGATGCCCCGGTAAACCAAGAAATGACAAACCCTGAGTAGTAAGTTGATCTGAAACTCCCACTCTAGCAGGTAGTGGTGTTCGGCCCTCAATATCAATCAATCGAGGAACTTGGGCAGCAACAACAAAAGGTTGATCAGGCTGAACAGCAACAGGTGGATCCGGTTGAGCAGCAGCCCCAGCCTAACCAAGTACCTCCAACCCAGGGTATTGGCCCGGTCCTCAATGGCTCCTCCTCTGACCAGACCTCAGGTATTTCGGTGGTGACTGGTTTTGGCCCTACGCCCTCTGATTAGTATGCCTCCTGATAATGTCTGTTACTTTCTCTGTACATTGAACATCTTTGTTTTAGCGTTGATACTTAATCTTCTTATTTTATTACTCGAACTGCGTTACTCTTCCTTCTGATTTTTGTTGTTAATGAATGGATACCTCTTCTTCGTTATGCTATTGTATGTTGTTGAGTCCTTGTCTGTGCATTTTTCTGCTTAAGACGAAAGTGGGGATGGACATCGTCCAGGCATCGCCCCTCCGATGATTAATTTATTGCTACACTTTAAAATCAAATGAAATAATAATAAATTTAAATTCTTGTAAGGGTTATGAGCGAGTTATCTTGTAACGCCCCCAACTGACCTTCCCAACTTTGGGGCGCGCTATAGTCGTGGTCAACGATTTTCCAAACATTTTTTATAATTTAAAACAGCGGAAGACTTGTAAAATAAATGATAATTTTAGAGAAATCATTCTAGAGATTTCATTTCACTAGTAAAGCATCAAAAGAAGGAAAGTTAAACATTTGTTTTCACTAGCATACAAAATACGGGAAGGAAAGGTTTCAGAGCGTGGTGCAGCAGTGTGAGCAGCGTAGTGGAGATATGCATATGAGGATGCATATCTCAGGATCTTTTCAAAATCTGTACAAAGTCCTGCTTTGCCTGTTTACACCCCGCCCTCCATCCTCGTTGTTCAACTTGCGCATTTTAGAAATAATACGAGGGGCTGAGTACAAATGTACCTCGTGGAAACGTGCCAAAAAATACAGTTTAAAAAAGAATGCTATGCAACTCACACAGATAAATACGGGGTTTTGTTGAAAGAATCGTGTTATCTAAATCATTTTATTTCGCACGTGTTATCTAGCATGTTATTATATATGTTTACCATTGTGTAACCGGAAGCTGGCCCACTTCCAAGTTACGATGAACAACTGGGAATGGACAAACCACTCTACCCACTGTCATCAATTAGTGCACTAGTCTCAGTATAATACCTTGAGACCCAATAGATTTATAAATACCAACTCCTTTCCTCAATCCAACAATCTCGTAAAGTACCCTGCCTTAATTCACAAACTGTAAAGCAACCTACCTAAATTCATAAACTGTAAAACACCCTGCCATAATATTAATGAGTCTTAGCACAATCCTGGATCTGTACTCATTAAGTAAACTCAAAACATTTTCACACATTTTGAAAATGGAGCACGAAGCTTGAAAGTATTTATTTTTACTGAAAATAGTTCCCACTTGTGTTTTGTTTACAGAACATGAGATGCTATTGTTATTTGTGCAGTTAAGCTGTATCAACCTACTCCTTTAACTTCCCTTCAAATAATGATCACACAATATACACTTAATTACGATGGATTGTTTAAGTATTTCAATCAGTCCTAGTTGACAATACTTGACGAAATTAGGACCTATGACTGACATCTAACTGGTACATTTCAATTGTCAACATGTTTTCTCTCCCTTTGATACACGCACGTGACTTCAACAAACTCAAATTAAATTGTTAACCAACAACTTGATTACTTAATTCACAATATTTATAAATATTTGAAATGCCGTTAAATCTAATTGATATAAATAAATAGATAATCGAACAAATTCGTAAATCACATATGAGTTAATAACAAATTATAATAATTAAATAATTTAAATAAATAAATAAAGTTTTTTTTGTTTTACAAAATCATAATATAATAATATAATAATAATAATAACAATAACAATATATTAATGGAAATAACATTTCCTTTCTTTTTTTTGGTTTTGTTTTGATTTTTTTAAATATTTAACACACATATACGTAACATATATGTATATACTCCCTCCGTCCCATATGAATTGTCCACTTTGCTTTTGGCACAATAACCAATGCGAGTAGAGATAGAGGAAATTAATATTTTATTAGTGAGTGGGTATTATTTTTCCATTTTAAGTAAGTGGACAATTAAATGGGACGGACAAAAAAGGAAAGGTGGACAATTGAAGTGGGACGGAGGGAGATAAGGAAGAAAGAGAACAGCTGCGCAAGTCGGCCGCTAGGGCTGCCATCAACCGCCGCCGACATGTCGACCGATGGCCGACACGTCAATGGATGCAGGTACGTCGACCGATGCCAGAGTTGCGACCGACACCGGTCATCTTCCCCAGTCGACAAGCGCAGCTCGCGCAAGCTTTGTCCAGCCACTTCCCGGCCAACTCCGACCCCCCAAATAACATACCAACATGCTCAACAACATCACAGGACTCCAAAAACATGTTTGAACTGAACTGGAATTGAAAATTTTGCCGTAAATTGAAAATGAAGCTCACCGAAAAATATGGAGTTGGTGGCGGCAGGTTTGACTTTCCGGCGATGGGGGTGGTGATCCAAGCACAGAAAAATACTCCTACAAATACAAAGAACACGAATATGAAATCAAATCGAAGTTTCATCATCGTATGATACGAGTTTTGTACAAGGTTGTAGAATACGCTAGGCGCTAGTTGGGCGCTCGGGTAGGGCCTAGCGCCTAGACGGTCTACGCGGGATCTAGACGGTTTCTAGACGGTCCTAGACGGTCAATATATTTTTTATATATTTTTATATTTTAAATATTTAAATAACACAATAAAATATCATTGAAGCAACAAATTAAACAATTGAAGTATTAATATAGAAAACTAGACACAATACATGGACCATTTCTACATGAGAGAACTGATGCGACTAAGCATTTAGAACAATACATGACCATTTCTACAGTTTATTTCAAAGTAAAACAATCATGTCTATTTGAAATGTAAATGAGTATGACTTCAAAATCCGCTCATTAGTTGTTAAAAATAATCCAAATAATTGCAAGGAAACAACAGAAATTCAATAAATATAAGGTGGAATAGAACTTCAAGAAACAATAAGATGCAGAAAGAGGAGTGGCATCATTAGATTAAACACAAAACATCAATAAATCGACAAACTTAGTTCATTGAAGCAAATTGATAACCCAAAAAATTTGCAGGACACCATAAAAGTTTATGTTTCACCAAATTATCCATCAACAACTAAAAAAATGGAAAGTTACCAACTTCTACAGCTTAGGTAATGGAACAGAGACAGCAGCACAAGTGGAATCAGAGAGGCAACTCATGAAAGCGTTGGAAGGGAGCAGCGGGACGGCGACGCAAGGGAGAAGCCATCCTCTACATTATTTCTATTTTCAACACCAAAATCACGGTTTCAACTTAGAAACACAGTACAAGAACTAAAAATCCTACCTCCATAACTCCAAGATCCTATTCCTCATTCTATTGCATCTGTTCCTGCCGAGAAAAAAGCTGAGTAAGGTAGCGGAAGGGCGGCATGTGAATGGGAGCAGCGGGGAAAACAGCTGTGCGCGCGGAAGGGAGCAGGGGAATTAGGGCTTGAAAAGTGAAAATCCCTAATTTCAGAATCTTAAATCTAACAATTTTTTTACCGCACAACCCATACAGAAAACCCACACAAGCCGTTCACACCGCATAATCCGAACAAAAATCCGAGGAGGCCGTCTAGACGCCGGAAAGACGCCGCACAATTTCTGAAACGTATAACAGCAGCGTACAGGGGTTTTCGGGACGGTTGGCGACCGCCTAGCGTATAGGCAGCGTCTAGGCGGCCGCCTAGACCGTATTTTACAACACTGGTTTTGTACCGATACCGTAACATTATCGACTAACCAGGGGGCCTAAAACTGGGCCGATATCTCACTCGATACTCGACGATATCATGCATTCCTTAGCTCCGTGAACTCCTGAACAACAAGCTACAAGATGGTGGTAGTGGTATGGCCGGCGGCGGTTCGTGGTGGCAGGAGCAAATGGTGAAAGATAGACAGCGTATAAGATGGCGTACGGCGGTGGTGTTTGGAGAGAAATGGGAAGAAATGATTTACTTCTCAAAATATTTGTTTTGTTAAATTACCACAACCAACTCCACCACCCAATTCAATTATCACTGCCCCAAATTCCAATTAAATCATACCAACACAAATTGCAACTTGGGATGTTTCTTCATTGTGAAGAATTTTCCCTCCACCTCAACTCATGTATAATTTCCTCCGTTAACTCATCTTTTCGGGTTTACAAAATAAATTGCGTTCTTCCAATTAAATATGCAATTATGTGGGAATACTCCATTTAATGAACCCGTCTCGTTCATATTATTCTTCAAATTTTTAGAGATATAAATATCGTCCAAAATTTTCTCAAAATTCAATAATTAATTAAACACCACTCGAGTCTCAGAAAATTATACCATTCACTTCGTATCCTTCCATATTTTAATCCCAAACATTCACTAGATCGGTTTAAGAAATGGACTTCCCGAGTGTAAATTATGAATTTAATTTCCATATTATTATTCTTAAATAATAATTCGTTGCACTAGTCTTTCTTTTAGAAATTATGATTTTACGGTCACTTATGTTTTCTCGAAACGAACTCATTGGTATATTATAATCAATAACTTGACCCTCGAGTCTCATCGGGTGTCTATTCTCGTTCAAAAACAAATAATAAATAATTTGCTTAAATAAATATTCATTTATTTAATTTAGTTAAGCATTAAATAACTTAATTAAATTCGGGATATTACATATCTGGGGCGCGCCGTGTTGGTTGTAAGACTCGAGATCATTCCCTCGAGGTTGCATTCATAGGCCTTTGGAGGTTCTAGTGGCGTGTAGTCTTTGCTCCATAATTCGAACTCTTCTCCTACAAGAATGAAGATGGGTGAGGATGGGCAATGCCTAGAATCGGCCCTCTGACACTTAAGTTAGTATAGTATTCGTAAGAATAGATAAAGTGAGAATAAGACTAAAGGTGGGAGAGAGCATATCTGACGGATTGAGTGCTTCGATCCAACTGTTTATTTAGGAGTAGTATTATTTAGGTGTTTGATGTTCCAGCTATTTGTGATTTCTCTCCCGTCAAGGTCCCTCCAAGCTGTAGGCCCCTCGACCTACCACATTTGCGACCTTGTGTGGACCTTTCCAAGTTGGTGTTAGCTTCCTAGCACTCTTCTCTTGTGTTTTGAAAAACTCTCTTTAGGACCAGATCTCCCTCGCGTAGGGTTCTTAGCTTTAGCCTCTAGTTAAAGAACCTTTCTGCCTGTGCATTCCGTTGTGCCTGGTCACAATGCTCGTCGATCAATTCTAAGTTAGCGAGAGTTTTTCACAATTCTGGATTTCTTCGCATACTTCGGTCATCACACTGCCTACTTTAACTTCTAGTGGTACGATCGCTTCTTCCCCCTAAGCTAGGGAGAATGGAAAACTCCTTGTTGTAGTTTGCGGGGTGGTTTAGTATGATCATAACACCCCGAGCAGTTCGTCTACCCACTTTGACTTGTGGGCCCTAGCCTCTTTTAAAGGGTCATCATAATAGTCTTGTTGGTGGATTCAGCCTGTCCGTTTGCTTCTGGATATCTCGGCGTGGAGAAGACCAGCTTGATGTTGTACTATTCACAAAAACTTTTTACGTGTTTGCTTGTGAATTACGTGTCGTTGTTCATTCTTATTTCTTGGGGAACTCCGAATCTGCAGAGTATGTGCATCTACAGGAACTTGATCACCTCAGTATCTCCAATTTTTCCTAGTGTTTCTGCTTCGACCCACTTGGTGAAGTAATCATTCACCATTAGTGCGTACTCCTTTTGACCAGCTCCGCGAGGTAGTTTGCCTACTATGTCCATCCCCCAAGTCATTAAGCTCATGGTGCGACCGAGGCATGGATTAGTCTGCATGGCTTTAGGGAATTGCTTCGAACCGTTGACATGCATCGCACTCCTCGTGTACTCTATTGCATCTTTCCTTAAGGTAGGACAATAGAACCCGATTGAAATGATCTTGTGGAAAGTGACCGAGCCCCTGCATGGCTGCCGCGGTCCCCTTGGTGTACCTCGATCAAGGCTAGTTGGGCTTCCCCTAGGTCCATGCATCTTAGAAGTGGTCCTTTTATAGATCTTCTGTATAGTCAGTCGTTGTGTATTGTGTATCTTGTCATTGTTCATTCTAGTTAGTTTGCTTCTTGCCAGTTTTCGGGCCGCTGTCCACCTTTGATATACCTAAGTATTGGCTCTATCCAAGAAGGCTTGTTTGTTTATTTTATATCTTGCACTTTTTGTGGTTTGTGGAGTGTCGGTTCATCAATCCAGATGATTGGTATCGGGCAGTTGCTTTTTTCTATTTTTATTGATGTGAGGTTAGCCAGTGTGTCAGCTCGAGTGTTCTCCTCATGGGCTACATGTTTTATTTTAAACTTTTCAAACTCATTGTTCGTCGCCATGGCCAGCTGGTTGTACTTTAGCAGTCTGGGCTCTTTTACATGATACTGGTTATCCATTTGCATCACTATGATTTTCGAGTCGCTTTGAACTTGAATTCGTCGAGCTCCCATCTATTGTGCAAGCTGCATTCCCCTTACAAGGGCCTCATATTGTGCTTCATTGTTTGTTGCCTTAAAATTGAGGTGTATTGCTCATTCAAACAATTCATTCCATGGGCTGTGTAGTCATATTTCTGTATCGTTCCCGTGAATGTTGCTTGCTTCGTCTATCTTTACGACCCACTGCTCGGTCGGCAATTCCCTGAATTCTAGTGTTGTGACTTTCTTTTCTTCCTCGATCTATATTTCTACGGAGAATCCTGTGACAAAGTCGGTGAGGGGTAGCAATTTTATGGCAGTGAGTGGCTTGAACTCTAATACATGTCTACCTATCTCCACGGCCCACTTTAGTAATCTTTCGGACAGACTGGGCTTGGAAAGCACTGTTCTCAGAGGGTACAATGTTACTACCTTTACTCGGTGAGCTTTAAAATAGGGGCAGAGCTTCCTGGACGCCGTAAACAGTGGTAGTGCGAGGTTCTCCAGCGTTGTGCACCTGGTGTCTACATTGATCAAAAGCTTGTTTGCATAGTAAATGGTAAGTTATGTCTGATGCTCCTAGCGTACCAAGATGGATCCGACTGCATGCTCGGAGGCTGATAAATACAACAATAGCGTCTCTCCTTGCACCAGTTTTGACAACAGGGGTAGGTTCGATAGGTGCTGCTTCAACTGCTCAAGGGCGTCCTGATATGTGCGTAAAATGACCTATATTTCGATATGTGAACTTGCATGTTTGTGTCCATTTTACTCCCATATCATATGTTTTTGTTGTTCTTTGGTTATATTTTCGTGTTTTTGTGTTTGGAATGGTGTAGGTTGAGTTTTGAGCATCAAACAACATTTTCGGCTAAGTTTTGGAGGAAAAAGCTGTGAGGATCCAGAATGGCTCGGCCGGGCCAAAATGGCTCGACCTATCCTGAGCCAGACAGAGGTTCGACTTGGCCGATCCTCATCGAGCTGATTTGGCAGTTTCTCAATTTCTAGCCATCTCGGGCGATCCTCTCTCATCCCAGGTGATTCGAGGCTCTGCCAACTCGTTATAAAAGGGGGAAACTTAGTTATTTTGAGAACTTTTGTCAAATCTAAAGGGAAATCACCTAAATTCTCTCTACGATTCCCTCTTCCTTTTCCTTCCAAACCTCACCCAAGGGTATCAAGGAGCTAATCAATCATCCTTGGAGAAGAATTGAAGATCCAAGGGGGTAGATCAAGACCAAGCAAATCCAATTGGGGAAGATTTCATTTTCTACTTATCAATTGTAATGGATTTATTTCATTTCAACTTTGTATTGTTACAATTGAGAGGTATGTTGCTCTAATTCAATTTGGATGTTGATTTGAACAAGGATGTATGAAGATTAGGTTTGATAATTGTTTGTTTACCTCCCTCTTTGTGATTGAAGCATGCTAGAGCTTGTTCCTATTCATCTAGATGTAGGTAAGAGCCAATCTAGGTGATAACTGACACAATCAATGCAGCCAATACGCGGATAAGCGTGTCGTGAATAGCATGTCTTCATATGTATCTCGATCCAATCCCTGTGCGGAG
>JAPKLW010000405.1:57841-94647 GCA_026898455.1 Plectranthus barbatus | reverse complement strand
TTATAATGAAATATAATTCCACGCATCGCGTGGGTGCAATACTAGTAGATCAAACAATAAAAACTTGAAGATAAAATACATATTACGAAGAAAATAAATAAAGGAAATTATTATGAAATCTAAGGAGAGACTTAAATATTTTATTGTTTGATAATTGTATTCAACTTTAACCCTTTATTAGTTGTAGGGAATTGTTCTTCCAAATTTTTCACCAAACATTCGTCTGTATTTATTTCTTTTGATATAGTTCGAGGAGTTGCTCTTTTGATATATATAGTTGGAGAAGTTGATAACCCTTTATTTTTGTAACAAAATTGTTAAATTAGTTTTAATTACTCCCTCCGTCCCATTAGATTAGTCCAGTTTGATTTCGGCACAGAAACCAATGTTTGTGAGTGTAGTGGAATTAATATTTTATTGATGTGAGGAGATTTTTTTCCATTTTAGGAAAGTGGACTAATCTGGTGGGACAGACGAAAATGGAAATATGGACTAATCTGGCGGGACGGAGGGAGTATATCATTTCAATAAGAAAGTTTGCATAAAACTCAAAAAAAAAAAAATTAAAGTGTAGAGAATTTATATAACAAAAGTTATTCTCCACAATTAGAAAAAATGAAATACAATGAATCATACAATGCAAATTACACTTCTTGTATTGATCTCGCATTGGAACTAAAAACTTCGAGCAAATAAACACTCCTTCATTTTTGTTTTCACCTTACAAAAGACTGATTCATTATTTGGATCTCATTTTGAAGCCAAATATATGAACTACAATAATAGTAATAAAGAAAAGAAAACTAAACTAAACAAAGAAGAATAATTAAATTTCATTTGAATAGAAGATAGAGAACTAATGAAATAGTGATTGAGGGGCTCATATTTATAGTGTGAATATGACAATAAAAGGTTCACGATTTAATCATAATATGCCATGATTTAAGGATTGAGTTTAATTTCATTATTAATTATAAGATCATGATAAAACTGTTTCCTTGTATTCAATCTATATTAATATTTGAAAAATCAACTAAATTTGGAATATTATAGAACAAATCAATTATAATATCCTAATTATTATTTTGAGTGGGTGATTTTAACTGATTAACTAAAATTTATAAATATACATACAAATAATCTTGATACAATTTTCCCCAAATAAATTGACGCTTATTCTCCTTAAAAACATTTATATAGATGAAAATTTGTAAATTAAACTCTTTATACACATATTCTCCTAAAATTGACGCATATTTTCCTAAAATTGACGCAATTTATTTGTAATTCATATATACGCATTCTCCTAAAATATGTAAATTAATAATTTAGGAAAAATGAATCTAACTAATTTCTATATATTTCCTGAAAAAATGATCAAATTTCAAAGTGAGATATTATTATGCATATTTCCCTAAAATATATAGATTAATATAAGACTTAATTGTGTACCCCTAATCTCTATAAAGTTCACATTTTAATATTGGAGCATTCATATAATGTATTTAATTCAATTTAAGATATATATATTTTCGAATAAAAATTTGATGCATATTCTCCTAAAATCAATCTAATTTATAAACATTATCCTAAAATATATAGATTTATGATTTAGGAAAATCAATCTAATTGATTTCTTCATATTTCCTCAAATAATGATGAAAAATCTTTGTGAGATAAATATAGAATATTTTACAAAATAATAAATGAAGTGAGTAGTCTATTTAATGAATCATTAATGCAACTTAAATTTACCATATATTGTTTTCGTCTTTAAGAGGAAATATATCTAAATAGCCACTTTGATTATGTGAAAACCTTAAATAGCCAATATTATTTACATATTCAAGGATTAGCCAAAAGAATGTGAACTTCCTGAAAAGCCCTTAAATTGAACCTAATATTTGAATGATTTAGAAAATTCTCAATCATTAATATTAATTTCCATTTGAGCTTAAGAACAATAATAAAATGAAAATTTTAAAAAATTTATTTTAACAATAAAAATCTTGTACGGTACACCATCAATATTTTTTCCTTAATTTAATCATATAATGTTTAATGAATAAATAATTGATTTTTCTAACTATAAATATGCATTGCATTAAATATAAAATTATATATATATTTATTAATAAAATATTCTATGTGAAATAAAAAAGAA
The DNA here is from genome assembly GCA_026898455.1 of Plectranthus barbatus. NCBI lineage: Eukaryota > Viridiplantae > Streptophyta > Magnoliopsida > Lamiales > Lamiaceae > Plectranthus > Plectranthus barbatus. Next base: position 92,483 of record JAPKLW010000405.1, on the reverse strand, counting down.
GAAAATGAATTGTAAATAAATATAGATACACGTTTAACTTAGTTTTAATTAACAAATTTGCACCTTACGATTAATAATGAAATAAAAAAATTTAGAAAAATTGTGCGACTATTTTTGCGATTGTATTTCAACATTTTTTATTTACATTTGTGATTTGAATAAATTATATGATCACTTTTAATTTTTTAGTATTGAATTTTCACAAGAGTCAATTAAGTTGATAAGTTTTATTTTTAATTATTTTCTTAAAATAATTTGAATTGTATTAAAATTATTTTAATATAAAAAATGTAATTTAAAAACTTATTAACTTGTTCGCAGTCTCATATAAATATTCTAAACTAAACAGGATTTAATTATATTTAATAAAATTAGGGTATTTCTGGAAAATGACTAGTTTATGAATGTGTACATAATATTGGCTATTTAAGATTTTTTTATAATTAAATTGGCTATATAAGGTTTTCACTCTTGTTTTAATATATATATATAGATAGTTGCATTACTTTTTAGTTGATTTTGCACAAAGATTTTTTTACTTATTTCGTCGTTGCATATTAATACAATAAAGTCTTCAAACATATTGATTTGATGAGTCCATGCATACTGCATACCTATGATATAGGTTTTTCTGGAAATATTATGTGAAGGGTAATGAATCGTACACTGAAATTGCTGAAAATATTAGTCAATTTAATTTTTTTATTTTATCAATTGTATATCCTTCAATTATTTATGTGTATTTACCGACACTCGTTATAATTTATATAATTGAAGCGAAGTTCGCGGTGACATACACATTTCTTTGCACTTCAACTTTTCTTTCATTTTCATTCTCTGTCTCTCTTCATCAAAATAATTTTTTTTGCTTCTAAAAATGGAGCACTGGTGCAGTGTAATAGTTAACTACAATGGGCAATGAGACGACTCGTGCAACTACATTGCCGGACAAGAACGATTGGTTTATATACCAATCGCCAACATTTCCATAACCGCATTAAGAAGCAACATTCAACTTATTTTTGATGCGGAATCCATACACGGTGAGTATAACATTTATTACACTACCCAAACCCAAAGTGGGAGATTTGTAAAATCATTGTTGGTAACGGATCTGGAGCTTCAACGACTGGTTGCTCTTTATTCGGAGCCGCATGTTTATATTGTTATGAATCATACGGTGAGTACCGGTGTTGGGACTTCACATCGGGAGTCATCACCATACAGGCCGGTCTTATCGTCAAGCAGTCCACCATCGTACCAGCATTTTAGTCCAGGTTTGGAAGATCTATAAAGATTTGGGGACTCATTAATTTTTGGCACGTCATCAGAAGGTGGTTGTCGGAGCTCCCAAATACCCAACTTAAATGATGAGCCTCCACATGCAGAATACGAGCAAGCAAATGAGGAGGAGGAGAACGTAAATACCGGTCACCACACAACAGGTGAGGTGTTCACTCATCGCATCGATATAGTTTCTTGACCTCAAATGCAGCTGAGGTGTTCAATGCTCGCTTACTGGATGCCCGACATTTGCCTGTATGCTCTATTTTTGATACCTACAGAGGTATTCTTGAAAAACTGTGTATACATTGTAGTACTAGTTGGGTCATAATGTGATGATACATTAAAACTACTAGATCCGAACATTAAACCAGTCACTAAGGCAAACTCCGTCACAGAGAATCTAATAGGTTGTCCACCAATTAAAAACCATAACTCCGATGGGGTGGGACTAATTTGGTAACTTAATAATTCTAAAAGTGGTTGAGATGCACTTGGACCCTGATTTTGCCAATTTAATAAATTGCCAAAAGGTCCATTTTGAAATTGTTGTAACAATTGAACACCTCCTACAGTCCATAAAGTTGCATCAATGGTATCTAATACCGAAACTTTAGTGCATAGGTTTATTTTACAAAATGCACCATGTATATCAGGTCTAAAACATTCAATTTGCACATTTAATACCATCACAAATAAATATTTGTAAATTATTAATAAAAAAATAGATAAATTCCAAATAACCATGCATATAATTCAAATCAACCAAAAAAAAGCTCGTGTGATACAAAATCACACGCATATAATAAACAAAAAAACTTAAATTAACATAATCACACGCATACATATATCAGCATTTCAACAAGTTAACACACGCATTACATTGCTAAAAAAAACACACATTACAACAATTAACAAATTTCAACAATCAACATTTACAAACAAACAAAAAAACTTAAATTAACATAATCACACGCATATATCAACATTTCAACAATTAACACATTTCAACAAATTAACACACGCACAAAAATTACCATATGCTTAATTCATGAAAAAATATAAACATTAATAAGGAATTATACAATACTTAGAGGAACTAACCTGATAAGCATCGGCCATGGCGTGCAAGAGCGGCGGCGGTGCTGGAAGGGCGGACGTCCGCAGTCGACGGCGGTAGAGAACGAGTGAGAAGAGAAAAAAAAACGAAGGGAATGAAATATGGGGGACCAAAATTAGGGTTTAAAATTATAAAATAATTATTTGACCAGATTTATTATTATTTTTTATTTTTGGCTGAGTCGCACTCGGTCACAGTCGGTCTCACTCGGGGTGGCAACCGTTTTGGGGATTGACTCGGTGTGACTCATGTCAGCGAGTCTCACTCGGTCGCAGTCGCTTTTTTTTAAAATCAAAAATAGATTTTCTGATTTTTTTTGGATATTTTAAATGGGATCCCACTCGATCCCTCCAACATATTTATTTATATATATTTTTTTAATACATATGTCACATGTCAAATTCAAAAAAACCTGAAAAGTTATGACAAAATGTACTTTTGGCTATATTCGACACACATACATAAAAGTGGCTAAAATCGATATGTGTTATAGCCAAATTGGCTATTTCAAAAATTTTCTCTTAAATGTAAACCTTGTATAGGATCAATCGAATTGTAATAGACTAGAAACTGAGCTGAAGATCGAGCGAACAGAGACTAAGTCTCTAAGGGGAAAATGTTAGAAATTAAAAGACAAAGGTCGATATGTCAAGAACCAAGTTTCCGTACTTGAAGAGGAGAAACCAAGAAACTTGAAGTTCTTAAGACAAAGTTTTCGTGCTTAAAACTTAATTTTTGAAAACTGAGTTTTCTGAAGTAAGATGGAAACTAAAACTGACTTTGGAAATGTCAGTTTTTAGTTTCAGCATTCCAAGAGCACAAGAAACACAAAGTGTTCGAAGTCAGACTTGAGACATCTCAAAGTCAAGTAAAAAAGTCAGTACGAGGAACTCAAACTTAGATTCTTCAGACTAAAACTTAGTCTGACAAGAGCAGGTAGAAAGTACTGTCAAATCTTTGTCTCTAATTGTTGGATCTCACAGTCTAACGGGAAAAATTAAAATTATCGTCCAAAGCTGCCAATAAATAGCTCGACACATCTGTAGAATCATCATCGAAAATCTTGCAAAAAACTAAGCCGACATTCTGCCCAACATTCTACTCAAGCTTACTGATATTTCGTGTTCTAAGTACACAAAACATAAGTCTGTCTAAGTGCACGAGGCTGAAGCTCTTACTTGATGAATATTACTTTTCTAAGTAATACTCATTGCAGTCAGTTCCTGTTCTGGGAATCTGATTCTAACGGCCGTTGCCAACCATACTGAGTTCTGGGAAGAATAAGAAAACATCCAATCATCCAGGAAGAAGGTTGCGGGGTGCGTTCTCACTTCAACCTGAAGAAGGAATAAGCTTACAATGAGTTTCTCAGCGAGTGATGACAACAAATTGAAGGACAGAAGATTCCGACGGGTTGTCCATAGATCATGAGAAGGCTTGTAAAATTGAAACTTAGTAGATTCCTGAATAAGTTCGGAAGAGTGGACGTAGGACTTTGATTCCGAACCACTATAAATATCTTGTCTTATTTATTTGCTTTATTTAAGTTTCCACATCTAAGTTTTCATACTTACTTTGAAACCTTCAATACTGGACTAAGTATTGAAGTGTATTACTTGAAACTTACTTAACATCTTCACAACCAAACTGAGTCTTCATAAAACTGAAAATTGAGTCAAGTCAATTTTCATAACCAAGTGCAAAATTAATTTTACTTCCGCAACTTATATGATTACTATGATTTTGGTTTGGCCGAAACCATCCAAATCGGATTTATTTGGTCGGTTATAATTTTATTTTTCAAACTGGCAGTTTGAAAAAATCAAAACTGTTCCGGTTCCAGTTTGGTGGCCCAAACCAGCCGTTTCGGCCGGACTAGCCGTATATATATATATATATATATATATATATATATATATATATTTGTTTAGATATTTTACAAGCAATGCGTATAGATTAGTTGGACGGTGGATCTTTGTTATATGTGTTGATGGTTGTTCCATTTTTTTTTTATCTAAAACACAAATTTACTACATTTAAAATAAATATCAATTAAACCATAACATTCCCCTCCCCCAACTTCCGAATCTCCTCACTCACTGATACCTTCCACCTTTTGCCCATGTCCCCTCGCCAATGAGCTTCTTCGCCCCCACCCGCAGCCCACCACCGCCCGCCACTGCCCCCACTTGCCGATGATGCTGCTTCGTTGTTGTTTTGCCCCCAACCCGTCGACTCTCAACCCTCATTGTCCCCACGGCCTCCACCCACATCCTCTCGCCGGTGAGCTGCTTCGCCCCCACCCGCAGCCTGCCACTGCCCCCACTCGCCGACGATGTTGCTTTGCCCCCAGCTGGTCGACTCTCCACCCTCGCTGCCCCCATGACCTCCACCCTCGTCGGCCATTGTTGCACTTGTTCCTGCTCAAAAACTACAAAAACAGGTCGGACTGAACCAATTTTATATGGTTTGGCCGGATTGGTTTAGCTAAATTATTCGGTCGGTTTGGTACCTATTGGTTTGGCCGATATTTTCCTCCGAAATTGGCCGAACCAGACCGCAAACACCCCTAGGACCAACAACTGGTATCACGCACCAAGGTTATGTTTACAGACTAACCGGTTGTGTTGAGTCGCTTCGGACCAGATCTCTTTTCCTTGCACTTGTTTTGATGTTTATTGTTTAAGCTCAGGTATAAAGATGTCTCATGTCGCCAAGCTTCCAATGTACTCCCCGGAGACTTAAAACATTTGGAAGAAAAGGTCCCTGATCATACTATGGAACATCCATCCAGAAATGACGGATTTTATAGCTAATGGACCTATAAAGATCACGAAGATCAACAATCAGCTCGGAGGCGGTGATGGCCCAGGAATTATTGACAAGCTATATGCTGAGTGGACCACAGAGGATAAAACTCGATTCCATCTTGATGCAGTAGCCATGGAGATGATTCTACAATCCCTACCACAGGTTTTGGTTATAGAAGCCTTGGAATACGATAATGCAAAGCATGTATGGGATTTTATTGGTACTTTGTGTCAGGAAATGGATCAGATGAAGCGCAACAAGCTTCAAATATGTGTGGATAAGTACGACTCTTTCCAGCTACTCCCTAGAGAGAACATCAAATTGATGGAGGATGGCTTCAATGCTATAGTATGCGAGCTAAAAAATCATAGAAGAGAATACAACCTTGTTGATCTAAACACAAAAATAGGAATGTAATACCTTACGAAAAAGAGAAGGAGAATTGCTTGGTGTGTTCTTCACGAAATGATTTAGCACCCTTTTATAGTGAAAATTTTAGTAGTTCAAAAGACTTTCATTAACACTAGAGGTATTAACTCAATTTAAAGAAATTCATGACTCATGATCATGGGTGCTCTAGAAGCTTCACTAGACAATGTAACGGTTACTCAACCAAGAAAAAGACATATTTTTTTTATGGAAAAATAATAATTTCAATAATCATGTGCCAAAATAAAATAATTAGAAAATTTTAAAATAATAATATCGGGTTTTATAAAATATTTTGTAATCAAAATAAGAATATGGGCTTCTACAACCTTTGGGCTAGTAGGTTTTCCAATAATTTTATGTACAAAATATATAGATCTTTATAAATAAGTAGTAATTGGGCTTATAATAATTGATTGGCCCACGAAAATAAGATGAACCCAACAAATATTTAACTAAATTTTAAATCATGAATAATAATTTTAAATTAAATAAAATTTATAATAATAATAATATAAATTTAGGCGCGACTTATAGGAATGCAACTTAAATAATTTGCATGCATGGTTAGAGAATGTAACAATTATTGTAAAAAGAACTTGGGTCGCTACATCCTCTACCCCTTAAAATAATTTTGTCCTCGAAATTTACCTTTACTTGGCACGATGTGGCTGGCGAGATGATGTATTTTTTTCCAATTTTTTTTTTTAAAAAAGGGAAACCGTTTTTTTATAGCGGAGTCTATAGAAACGTAAACCCGCTCTGATACCAAAGAAATGAGCGAAGCCTTGTTGTTTCCCAGTTCCGCCAGATGGGACCCCCTAAGTTGAAAGGGAACAAAGGACCACTTGTCACTGAGGAGTGGATCTTCGAGTTAGAGTGAATCTTTGAACACCTGGACTGCAGCGATGTTGAAAGAGTGTCTTGTGCAATTTTTCAATTGACAGAAGACGCGGGACATTGGTGGCAGTCATAAATGCATCATATGTCGAACGAGCTCCAACGGAACCTAACCTGGGAAGGTTTTAAGGCAAAGGTGATGGGAGAATTCTTCCCAAGGGCTTATCGCAAGCAGAAGGAAATGGAGTTAAGAATTTGGAGCAAGCGGAGATGACTGTTCTGGAATATGAGAGAACTTTCAACATACTGTCACGATATGCTCCACACTTGGTGGCAACAGAAGAGGACAAGATTTGGAGTTTCGAGTACGGACTGCGACCAGAGATTGGAGGGATCCTAGCTGGACATGTAGCAACGACCACATTTTCAGAGTTAGTGGAAAGAGCTCAAGCAGTTGCCACACGTTTAAACTTGGAGAAATCTGAAGTCAAACATACAAATGATTCGTCAAGGAGGCATGGGCATGCTCGCAATCGATATCTATGTGTCCACAGTTTATGGTGGGGAAGTTAATTAAATTCTGGGGACGGAATTATTTTAAGGGGTAGAGGATGTAGCAACCCAAGTTTTTTTACAATAATTGTTACATTATCTACTCATGCATGCAAAATTATTTAAGTTACATTCCTATAAGTCGCGCCTAAATTTATATTATTATTATTATTTTAAAATTTCATCTTAATTTATTACCCATGATTTAATTTATTTAAATATTTGTTGGGGCTCATTTTATTTTAGTGGGCCAAATAATTATTTTTATAGGTCCAATTACTATTTAGTGTAGTATTTTTTATGAAAAATCATTTTATACATCTAAATAGCCCATACTAATACACTTGGGTAGCCCATTATTGTTTTGGGTCCATCTTGGCTAATAATTATTTTTAGCCCAGACTGAAAGCATTTTTTTGTAAAACCGAGTGCGCAGAACCTTGAAAAAACTGGAACTTGGTGATCTTGTTGTTAACAATGGGTGTGAGAAACTTAGTGCTGATAAAGAAGATCAAAATTAAGTTTCTCAAACCAAATCTGTAGATGATCACACAAGTGTTCCAGATGATGAGGCCAGTACTGCAATCGACCTAGCTAAAGCTTTTAGCTCATTGACGATGCACCCAGGCATCAATCAAGGGGGAACTTCAAGATATCAAAAATAGAGCTCAGTTTGAAGGTCAAACTGGAACAGAGTCACCAATTCAAACTGACCTTCCTGAAGATGAAAATGCTCATCCTGAAGATGTCCAACCAACTGTGTCTTAAGAAAATCAAGGAAATCAGGATATGGAAGTCATTACTAGAGAAGGAGACTCCAGTCAAAGTGACTTAATTCAAGTTCCAGTATCGAGAGCGGACGGTACTGAGTATCCTGGATATTTTGTCAAACCTATCGAAGTTACCAAGCTCCAGAAGCCGAAATGGTTAAGGAACATCCTCTGGAAGTTGTGCTGAGAAGACACCTTAGCTGTGTAACTGAGAAGAGGACCAACTAATAGTTGAGGAGGAACTAGCAGTTGAGAGAATGTCGGATGGACATTCAAACAATAGTTTAGTTGACAAGCTCAGCTGACCTGATCTATAACTAACGCCTTGTGTCATTCAAGATGTTCCATCAGGGTTTAGAATAGCAGGACAATACATTTTCGTACTAATATTAAACTACTGAAGATATGGGAGGATTCAATTTAAATCATCATTTCATTAACGGATCTATTTCAAACAGAAGACTATATATACTCTCTTATCAAAAAATTCAAAAAGGATAGTCGAGCTTATGGCACATTGATTCATCGACTAACGCTCTTAAAATTTCTCTAAATATCCATCACTGTGTTTCATACACGAGACCTTTGTTTGCCTGTCATATGAGACTTCGAAGCTATGTGAAAGCCTAAGACTGCTAGCTGCTTTCCAAGAGACTAAATCCGAGAAGGCTTTTGTATCTATCTAGAAGCTAAGTCTTCAATATTCGACCCATTCCAAGTTCTATGAGGAACTCAAACGCACAACTTGTCCAGCTCTCAAGCCTAGCGATGTGTTTGTGATAAAACTTGTCAGATGAAGTCAGCTTGAGAGCCTAACGGCATCGTGTTCGTGGTAAAGCTCATCGTCTGAAGCTGCCCAAAAGTTGGAGAGCATAGAAGCTTCTCGCGACTGGAAGAGTTCAACGTTATAGCGTGTATTGTAAAACTATTCTAGTGAATTAGTGAATTTCCGATCTAAATGATCGAAGAGTGGACATGGATTTTTTAGCATTCGAGCCACTATTTATCCTATGGTACATGTTTACTTGTCAATTTATTTACCTGCTTGCTGGTGTATATTCTTTAATCAACTAATTTAAGAACTAAGCAACCAATCAATTTTCTAAAAATCAATTGACATACGAACAGTCAGTTGAGGGCAATCAAAGTAAAACTTCTGTTATATGTAATTTTGAAAATTTTGGGAGCAACGGGTTCTGTATAGTATACCAGACTTTTTCCATCATACCTCATACCATACCAAATTTTACGGTATGAGAAAAATCGATATCGTTACCGTACCAAAATCTTGGGGTATACCAAATTTTACGGCATGAGAAAAATCGATATCATTACTGTACCAAAGTTTGTTTGGTATAATATAATTTACATACTATTATCGTACCATTCATTTTGTATACCGTTACCGTACAAAAATTCTTCTATGTACTTTGATTTTTACAGGTATTTATGCTCATAGTTAAAAAATATGTTTATCAATAACAATTATACTATTCTTAAGTGAAGAAGGAAAATATAATTTTATTTTTAAAATATAAATAATATTATATTTTCGATACGGTATGTGCTAGTATACTTAATAGTAGTGAAATTTATTTTTTCCATCCCTATATGTATACTAGTGAACTTCTTATGCTACAATCTACATACATACAAAATTCAATGTTATAAAAAATAAAATTTATTTATGTTGGGGCCAGGCCCACGAGGTCCAGGCCCAATGGACAAGTCGGCCCACACAAGCGGCCCATTACAGGAAGCCTGACCGCAAGGACCAACAAAATGGTGAAATACTTCAAAGTCAAGACTTCTACACCGAGGAATCAAGCGCCTCGACACGGAACAGTCGAGAGGGTCAACAGCAAGGAATTCAAGGAAGGAAACCCTAGCAACCTGGCGGTGCCCGACCGTTGCAACCCTAACCAACCCCGAGAAACCCAGAATCGCTCCGAAAATTGCAGCGAGCCGTTAGTAGTCGACGCCTAGGGTTAGGACTCTCTCTCTTGCCTCTACCCTGTCTATAAATAGAGGCTTGGACCTCTTATTTTCGCCCATCTTCTCTCATACATCAATCTCGCTGAAACTCTGTCAAAATATTTATAGACTCAAGCTAATATTTACGTCTGCTTTTCCCAATATTGGTTTCCTCTGTTTAATTCCTGAATATTTATTTCTTGCTTATTTCATTGTTATTTGCTATGTTTTCCATAAAGTTCTAAGGGCTCCGATCTCTGAAATTCGAACCTCAACATTTGGCGCCCATCGTGGGGATGTTGTGGTCTTCTTCCATGTCAAGCAGTCTTCATGAAATATCTCCCCAAGATAAGCGGGATGTTGTGGTCTTCTTCCATGTCAAGCACCACGAAGTCTGCTGGAATGATGAAGTCTTTCACCTTCACAAGTACGTCTTCTACGATGCCTCTTGGGTAAGTGACTGATCGATCGGCCATCTGAAGTAAGATTGTTGTGGGCTTGATGCTTCCGATCTTCAACCGCTTGAAGATTGACAGCGGCATTAAGTTTATGGATGCGCCGGAATCGCAAAGGACCTTCCCAAAGGTCTCTCCTCCAATGACGCAGGGGATCGTGAAGGATCCCGGGTCTTCTCTCTTAAGCGGCATCTTCTTCTGAATAATCGCGCTGCATTCCTCGAACAAGTTGACCCTCTCGTGCTCCACGAAGGGTCTTTTCTATGAGACCATATCCTTCAAAAACTTCAAATACCCCGGTATCTCTCGTAGTGCCTCAATCAGCGGGATGTTGATGTTTACTTTCTTCATGTTCTCAAAAAAGCGTGCATACCTCTCGTTCATCTTTGATTTGGCAAACCGCTGCGGATATGGCAAGGGAGGCTTATACATTGGTAGAGCAGGGGCGGTCGTCGATCGACGAGAGTCAGCCTCGGTCGACGGAAGTTTTGGATCTTCGTTGATCGACGGGGAAGCATCGTCGATCGACGGAGCTTTGCCTGTGATGACTTCTTCTTTCTCGGCTTCTCCTTCATCTCGGGTGTCTGTCCTTGCTTGCTTTGGCCCTTCATAGGATTTCCCCCCTCTCAGTGTGATGGCATTCACTTGGTTCCTCTGATTCTAGTTCTTGGGGTTCATCTGAGTGTTGCTCGGAAGTTGCCCCGGCTTGTGCTGGGCTCCGAGGGCATCGGTGATCTGGCTGACCTGGGTTTCTATGATTTGTACATGCTTCTGCACCTGGTCCACTTTAGTATTCACGCCTGCAATTTCTTGCTTCAACTTGGCTACAGTATCAGTAGAGCCTTCCATGAACTTGGACAAAATCTCCTCGAGATTTGGCTTCTTTTTCTCCACTATTGCTCCTTCTTGTACGGCAAATCCTGGTGGTGGTTGCTCTGCAGCTTGAGGGTTTGCGTAGGAGAATCCAGGGTGATTCCTTGCGTGATTGTAGGTATAGGGCTGGTTATTCTGCTGATTGTGTTGTTGGTATCCTCCTCGGTAGTTGTTTTGATAACCACCCATTTGCATGAAATTTACAGCGGCACAATCCCCCTCAGACGGAGCTTGCACTGGCTCTACTGCAGCAACTGTCTTTTCCTGCTTCAGTGCAGCGAAATCTTCCCTTAGCTTTTTCAGCTCGGCTGCCAAATCAGGTTGCTTGGCAACTTTCTCTTTCTCCTTCTCGACCGCCATCACAGGCCGAGTTCGGCTTGAGGACCACCGTTGAGTGTTGTTGGCCATCTTTTGGAAGAATTCCATGGCCTTCTTTCCACTTTTCGTCATGATGGTGTCTCCCAGTGTGGTGTCCACCAACTTGACGGTTTTCTCATTAAGTCCCTCGTAGAATGCTTCTGCCTGTTCTCCTGGCGGAAATCCATGTCCGGGGCAAGATCTCAGTAGCTCTTTGAATCACTCCCACGTCTCACTGAAGCTCTCATCAGGCCTTTGAGCGAATCTGATGATTTCTTTCCTTCTCTGCCTGATGACATTCGGAGGGAAGAAGTTTTCCAGGAATTCATTCCTCAATTCAGTCCATGTGCTTATGCTCTCCTTGTCCAGTGCAGTGAACCATGACTGTGCCTTATCCCTCAGAGAGAATGCGAACAGACGCATTCGGATGGCACTCTTGCTGACTCCTCCGATCTTGACAGTGTTGCAGAGCATAAGGAACTTATCCAAATGCGCATAGGGGTCCTCAGTAGGTCTTCCTCTGAATTGATTTTGTTGCACCATCTGCACCAATCCGGTCTTCAGCTCAAAATGGTTGGTATTGATGCCAATCCTGAAGTCTGTCTCCCTGAACCGAGGTTTATACCGGTTCTGCATGGCCTCCTCTTCTTCCTCATCATCAGACTCCTCTGGAGGATCCTGGTTGTCATCCTCTTCAATGTCGGGATTATCATCAAACAGTGGGTTATGGCGAAGATCCCTTCCATTCGGATTGTTCCTCTCAAGGTCTCTTTCCAGATTGTATTGTTGGATTTGCGCCCTCATAGCTTGGACTTCTTGGAGAAGCATAGCCTGCTCCTCTGCAGTTAGCACTGGTGGAGGCGGTGGTACGTTATCTTCCATCGTGTGATTACTTGAGCTTTCCTGAGCACGCTTATTCCTTCGGATCTTTCTGCAAGTGGCTTCAATGTCCGGATAGTAATAAAGCGGGTCTTTTCCTCTAGCTCTTGTACTCATGCACCCCCTGTACAGCAAAGGAGGTAGTGAGGTAAAACTGAAAATAAAACAAAACGAACTAAAATTAAAAACGAAAATTCTGAAAAAAGAACACGGCGTCGATCGACGAGATGTGGCGTCGATCGACAAAAGGAAAACAACTTCGTCGATCGACGAGAGTTAGCATCGATCGACGTGAATGACGAAAATACGAAAATTCAGAGAAAAGTACAAAAATTACAGCCTAAATCAGTATTTCAATCACAGATTTAACAGTAAGATTAATTCTGTTCACTCCCCGGCAACGGCGCCAATTTGATCAGTGTAATTTCTACAGATTAATTATAGAAATAGTGGCAAATAAATTTGTAAACCCTAAAGTTATCGATCCTGGGGAATGAAGCAACGAAAAACCTTAAGTACTAAATCATAAGTTCTCAAAATACTGGTCAGGAAAATCAATTAAAAAGTTTTGGTTGTTTTGAAAATCGCAATACTTGCTAATGAAAATTAAACAGGAAATTAAAAGGCTTTTGGATTCAAATAAGAGGAGCACAGATTCCAGGGATATCTACCTATCAAGTATGACATGGATGAATGAATTGATTAATTAATTACCTATCTCCGCTCGGTCTCAAGATAAATTAACTAACTCCAAAGATCTACAGATTTATCCCTACAATCGATCTCCTTCAGTTACGACAAGAAATCAGATTATATTGTGAAAATCTCTTTCCACTGAAAACTATCACAGTTACGTCTCAAGTAATCAACTAGTTAATCCTAAGATGTGGCCAGCAAATCAAGATTATGAATAAGCACAGATTTCACAAACTACGAAGGGAAAGGGAAAATAATTCAATTAATCAAACATGTATACATTGATAATTCGAAACCCTAGAATCTGAGGAAGAGATTAGTTACACATATTCAGAGGAATATTCATCATAGAAAAATACAACCTGAATTGCATAGAAACTTGTATCTGAATGTCTTCCCACAAACTTCTGTCTTCAAACATAAACTCTAAAATTCTTGGAAATCTCTCTAAAAACTGAAATCTGGAATGAAGTATGATAAAAAGGTCAAAAGGTACTCTCAAAATCGACATTATTAGGATATTTATAGAGGTGGGGGTGTATCCTATCAATTCTAGGGCTAAAGATATGAATAAATCTGATTTTTATCAGATTTCCGCTCCAGCAGAGAGGCTCACGTCGATCGTGGCTGATCCATGTTGATCGACGAGGCTTCCTGGTCTCCGTCGATCGATGCTGATTGGCGTCTGTCGACGCGGCTTCTCGTCCCTTCTACGCGGTCTCACGGTTTTGGCCATAACTTCCTCCTCCGAACTCCGATTGACCCGATTCCAGTTGCGTTGGAGAGCTAACTCAAAGCATCATCCATTTCCATGCGCCAATAGCCCGAATTACTCTTGTGGAAAAACTCTTCACTGCTACTCTTACACGTCACTGCTTTCGGAACAGTTTTCTCGTGAGTTTAGGCCTAAAAACCTGCATAAACATCAAAACACACCTGAAACCACCTAATATTGACATCATGCATAAAATATATATATAAACTCAATAAATCTACATAAAATAGTAGGAAAATAATATAGATAAGTGAGTGAAATAATGAGCTTATCAGCCCTACGAAGGGAGAATGAGCAGCTCCGCAAGGAGAACGCGCTCCAGAAGCAACCCATCGTCGAGGAGCCGCCTACTGGCAAAAAGCCGACGGACCCTCGCAAAAACCTTGCCCGCGACTTGGAGAAGGCATTCGACCTTGACACGCCTGCAGGGTCAGGCTTCGGGCGTGGACCTTCAGGGGCGAGGATCTACCGGCCAACTGAGCGCCTCGCCACCGAACAGCCATGAGGCGAGTACGAGAGGCATCTCAAAGCGCGAATGGCTGGACTAGAGAAGCTCATTTGCCGCATCCCAGGGATCATCCCTCCGGACACGCTGATACCGCATGACAGTTATGCTGACTCACCTTTCACGCCCGACATCACCAACACGGATGTCCCGACGAGGTTTGTGCCGCCTTCATTCCAGCTGTATGATGGAACGACCGACCCGGAGGATCACATAGCACTCTATAAGCAGAAGATGCTGACCACCTCGATCCCAGGCGACCTTCGCGAGGCATGCATGTGCAAGAGCTTCGGGGCGAGTCTGACTGGACCAGCCCTCCAGTGGTTCGTCAACCTACCGATGAGCTCCTTCTCGACGTTCTCGGAGCTCCATATGGCCTTCAGGAAGCAGTACTCCAACTGCCAACGCGTGGCCAAGCACCCAGATGCGCTCAACAGCATACGCATAAAGAAGGGAGAGTCCCTGAGATCGTACGTGGGGCGCTTCAATCAGGAGCTCGCCTCTATACCGTACTGCCCTTCTCTTACTGCGGTGTTCGCTTCTAAGAACAGCCTGGACGTGTCCTCGAAGCTTTATCGTGACTTGACTAGCCACCCTTGCTATGACATGGACTCAGTCCTCTCGCAGGCTTGGGCTGAGATTAACTGGGAAGAGGACGAGCCGAACCGCATCGCGCGTCTGAACGAGCAGAAGGCTTATGAGCTCGCCAGTCAGCATCGAGAGGACCGACCGAGAGGAAGCTCCTCGAGCTCGAGGTATGTGGACCGAAAGGACTACAGAAACGAACGTCGTTCTCGACGAGATCACCCTTACAGCCGCGCACCACGAGCCGGAGAAGTACCCTACAACCTCTGCATCGACCAAAATTACTTGGTCAACAATGTGCTCAAGGGGTTCGGTGGCGCCGTGAAGTGGCCAGCCAAGATGAAGTCCAATCCCAAGATGCGAGACGTAAAGAAGTTTTGCAGTTTTCATAATGATCATGGTCACGAAACCCAGGAATGCCAAGCCCTACGTCTAGAGGTGCTCGAGCTTCTAAAGAACGGATTCCTTACCGAGTACCTGACAAACAAAGGAAAGAACACTTGGACGAGGGGTAGGCAGGCCAACCCCACTGGGAATGCAGAACCCCAGAACAAACCACCACCCGCCGAGCGAACAATCCACGTCATCATCGGAGGGTCAGAGATTAGCAGAAGGTCGCGCTCTGCGGCCAAGAGGGCTCGTAGGGTCCTCAATCAGAAGGTCCATCACATTAGCCTCGTGCAGCAGCATGAAACGATTGAATTTGCCACTGAGGATATGTCGGGGCTCGTCCATCCGCACCATGACGCGCTCGTGATATCACTTTTGATATCAAACTGCCAAGTGAAGAGGCTGCTCGTGGACAACGGTACTTCCGCAAATATCATGTTCCTTCGAACACTGAAAGAAATGCAGATCCCGATGAGCAAGATAGAACCAGTAACCATGACCCTCTATAGATTCAACGGGGACCAGTAACGGACGGTAGGTGAGGTCACCTTACACATGTAATGTGGAGGCCTAAACCTTGACGTGAAATTCCAAGTCGTAGACGCAAACTCCGCGCATAACGCCATTTTGGGGAGACCTTGGATTCACGAGCTCAAGGCAGTTCCTTCGTCTTATCACCAGGTGTTTAAGTTCCCCACTCCCTGGGGAATCCAGACTATCAAAGGCGAGCAAAAGGCGTCAAGAGATTGCTACTACGCCAGTTTTCGAGCCGTCTGTGCGCAACAACACGGTTCAGCACCAACCCCTGCTGGTCGACCCGAAGCCGAGGAGCTCGAGGAAGTAGCTATAGACGAGTCGGATCCGACTCGCACCACTTTCGTAGGAGCGGAACTTCCTGCTGATATTAAGAACGCCCTTGTGGGTTTCCTCCGGAGCAAGGTTTTCATATTTGCCTGGTCGCACCGAGACATGACCAAAATCGACCCTTCGGTCATCACACACCGCCTCCAAGTTGACCCAAATTGTAGGCCGGTACAGCAGCGGCGACGGAAGTTCTCCGCAGAGAAAAATCAGGCGAGAAATGAGGAGATACAAAAACTCATCGACATCGGGTCAGTACGAGAAGTGCACAACCCCACTTGGCTTGCCAACGTGGTAGTCGTCAAGAAGAAAAATGGTAAGAATTGGGTCTGCATCGATTTCACCGATCTGAATAAGGCATGCCCGAAGGACCCTTATCCCCTACCGCACATCGATGCCATAGTCAACGCGACAGTAGGGCATGAACTTCTGAGCTTCATGGATGCGTTCTCGGGGTACAACCAGATCCAAATGCACCCCGACGACCAAGAGAAAACAACCTTCATAACCAGTCAAAGCATTTATCGCTACAAGGTGATGCCGTTCGGGTTAAAGAACGCAGGCTCGACATACCAATGCCTCGTCAACTCCATGTTCAAAGAAAAGATTAGCAAGACAATGGAGGTCTAGATTAACGACATGCTCGTCAAATCGCTCAGTTCCCGGGACCACGTGGCTCACCTGGAAGATGCCTTCCGAACCTTGAAAAAATACAACATGAAACTAAATCCGGCGAAATGTTCATTCGGAGTATCTTCCTGCAAATTCCTCGGCTATATAGTAACCCAAAGGGGAATAGAGGCGGATCCTACGTAGATCAGAGCCATTCAGGGCATAGAACACCCGAAATCGCCGAAAGAAGTGCAAAAGCTAACCGGGCGTCTCGCCGCCCTTAGTCGCTTCATATCACGCTATTCCGAGAGGACCCACTCCTTTAACACATTACGGAAGGGAAAGCGGTTCGAGTGGACTGAGGAGTGTGCTAAGGCACTCGAGGAACTGAAAGCCTACCTAGCCAGCCCGCCCCTGTTGTCAAAACTGGTTGATGGTGAACCACTGTTGCTTTACCTGTCGGTATCAGATCATGCGATCGGGGCCATGCTAGTACGTGAAGTGGACGGCAAACAGCACCCAGTGCATTATGCCAGTAAATCCCTGCTAGACGCAGAAACACGGTACACTGCCCTAGAGAAGCTTACGCTGGCACTCGTAAACGCTGCTCGAAAGTTGTGACCCTACTTCGAAGCGCACTCTATCAAGGTGATTATGGCCTATCCTATAAGAGTCGTGCTATCAAAACCAGACCTGTCTGGACGTCTGCTCAAATGGGCCGTCGAAGTAGGAGGCTACGGAATCCAGTACGAGCCAAGGACCGCCATTAAGTTACAAGTGTTAGCTAATTTTGTCGCAGACTTCTCTGCGAATTTGCAACTAAAGGCGGAGCATGAAGTAGCACACATGACAAAGGCCGATGAAGACGCCGGGGTATGGTCCCTAAAAATTGATGGTGCCGGCAACATGCACGGCAACGGGGCCGGAGTAGTCCTGACAGATCCACACGGAGAAAACTATGAACGGGCAATCCAGCTAGACTTCCCGACAATGAATAACGAGGCCGAGTATGAGGCACTAGTCCAAGAAATACAGCTAGCCCTAGAACTTGGGGCTCGTAGAGTCCGCGCAGAAAGCGACTCCCAACTAGTAGTCAACCAACTGGGTGGCACTTATGCCATGAAGGAGGAGCGCCTGAATCTATATCACTCAATGGTCGAGAGACTGAAAGAAAAGATGGACGAATGGGACCTCCGCCATGTCCCCCGTGAGTCAAACGCCCGGGCAGATGTCTTGGCAAGTCTTGCTACCACCAGCTCCTCCCAAAGCATCCGACCGATCCCCGAGGTCTGGCTGCTAGCCCCATCTGTCTCCACCCAAAATGGTGTCGCACCTATTAGCCAGAACGGAAGTGATTGGAGGGCCCCAATCGTTCGATACTTGGCCGGGGAGCCTCTAATCGGCGATAAGAATGACGCGATAAAGATCAAAAGAACAACCGCTCGCTTCACCCTTGTTGATGGTAAGTTATACCGGCATTCGCTCGGAGGACCCCTCCTCCGGTGTATCGCCTCCCCCGAAGTAGAAGAAGTGCTCGCAGAGATACACGAAGGTGATTGTGGGAACCACACCGGGGCTTGATCACTGTCTCATAAAGTGATCACGGTCGGGTTCTATTGGCCCACTCTGAAGCAAGACGCAGCCGATCATGTCAGAAGATGCGATAGCTGCCAGCGCTTCAAAGCATCCACCCACAGGAGCGCGGAACCTCTCCATGCTTCGGTCACCCCATGACCATTCATGGTTTGGGGAATGGACCTATTAGGGCCCCTCCCGAAGGGGACCGGGCAGAAAGATCATATCCTCATGGTGACTGACTATTTTACCAAATGGGTGGAGGGCAAAGCCCTAGGAAAAACTCGAGATTTAGAAGTCATCAAGTTCCTGTGGAAGCATGTTCTGTGCCGCTTCGGAATCCCAAAGGAGATACGCACTGATAACGGGCGACAGTTTGCCAGCAAAAGAATGCACACCTTCTACAACACTTATGGGATAAAGCTAGTGTTCTCGACACCCCGGTATCCCAAAGCAAACGGTCTAGCAGAGTCCACTAACAAGACAATAATGGCGACCTTAAAGAAGAAGTTGAGCCCACACGGATCCGGATGGGTAGAAGAACTCCCCGCGGTTCTTTGGTCCTATTGGACCATGCAAAAGATCGCCACTGGGGCCACACCTTCCTCACTAGCATACGGGATTGAGGCCGTAGCGCCTGTCGAGGTCATCGCCAGTAGTTCGAGAGTGGAATTCGCAGACAAAACAGAAAATCTAGACCTACTTTAGAAAAACCTCGAGCTCATAGACGAGGTACGAAATGATGCCGCAATCAAGGCCTCCCGGCGACGACTTCAAGTAGAAAGGTTCTATAATAAAAAGTTAAAGCTCAGAAGCTTCCAAGAGGGAGACCTAGTCCTAAAAGAGTGTTCCAAAACACGAAAGAGTCCGGAGCAGGAAAGCTAGCCCCTAACTGGGAAGGCCCTCAAAGGGTATCTAATGTAATAGGACACGGGGCTTACTAGCTTGAAACATTGGAAGGGAGTAAAAGGCAGTAAAAGAACACTCAAACAATTGAGCATACGACAATTTACTAGGCAAAGGCAGTAAAAGACAGAGAGTATATGAACAAAATGGCAAGCATTCATTCCAAAAGTCGATTGAAAACAGTAAAGGTAGCAAAACCAAAAAGAGAAGTCGTGTAGCAATATTCGGTTACAACCAGAAATCTATACCTAAAAACAACTTTAAGAAGCAGCTGCGTCCTCACCCCCCTTCTTCTGACCCTCTTCCTCGATGCCATCGTTGATGAAGCTGTCGGCCTCCCTCTCCTCGAGGCTTCTCGAGGCATCAACATTCCCAACCTGATCCTCGGCGATGACAACTCGGTCAGGCTCAATCACCACCGGCTCGGGCTCGACCACCACCGTCTCAGTACTGACTGGTGGAGGGGTCGGATGGTGCATAATATTACCCAAGTCAAACTCAGGGCACCTCCGACCAACCAAGGTGCAGATCGAGCCAGTCACCATGTTGACCAGGAGATCGAAGGTCGACTTAAAAGAAGGGTTCATCATTAAGAGCTCCATGTCGACCCCCGTCCCTGTCTTCAAGGCCTCAACCTCGGCATCGTGCCTCTGCTGCTCGCTCAGCCTCTCCTCCTGGCTCTTCCTAAATCTCGCCCGGAAAGACTCTAGCTCCTCCTCCTTCTTGGCGAATTTGGCGTCGAACTCCTCCACCGCGCGCTTCAATTCTCCATCCAGCACCTTGCACCAATTCGAAAGAGCGGCGCGCTCCTTCTTCAGCTCTTCGTATTTCTTGCACCACTCCTCGGAACCGATTCGTGCGTCCTACATCTCGGAGGAGACCTGAGTAAGCTTGTCGGCCAGATCCTTACGCTTCTTTCGCTCGGCCTCGAGCTCCCTCCTCGACTGGCCGATCCCCTCACTCGCTGAGTCGAGCGATTTGATCAGCTTCTCGGTGTAGATGGCGAACTCCCGAGTAGTCTGCTGCAAAGGCGAGGCATTAGGTCAAAACAGAGAATGCCAAACCATAGAGTTAGGAGATTACCGCTTGCATTTTCTCCTCCATCAGGAAGGAGTCACGAGCATAGGAGCTATCAAAGTCATTCACTTTGATGTCGCCATCCAGCATCCTCTTCACGTGAATGGCGTAAGCAGATGTGGAGGTGGAAATGTCAGCCGTCGAGCCAGTGCCGGCTAGGATGACTTCCAAATTCCTCGGCAGATCAGAGGAAGTAGACCGAGCCCGAGAGTCATCCCCACCCTCGGGGCTCTTCCTCCTCCTCCGGTCACTATGCCTCGGGGTTGGGGAGGCCCGGGTCGGAGAAACTGGGAGCGTCGGAGGACGACTCGCTGGAGTGGAAATCGGCCCGGAACTGGAGGCATCCCCGGCACGAGGAGTGGGAGTAGCATGAGTCTCCGAAGTGTGCCTCTTCGGTAGCGGCTGCTCCTCTGTCGGTGTCGAGGAGCTGACCTCCCTCTCACACTTCTTGGCGTGCATGGCCGCGAGCAAATCGGCTGGGGACAGTCCGGCCATATCTGGGGGCAACCGTTCTTTCTTCCCCTCTTCATTAGTCCAATGTTCGGCACCGACGCTTCTCTTGCCCCGCACCGAGCTGAACCTTCGATCCGCTCGTGAGTAAGCTATGTTAATGCGAGTGCTCTCCTCGGAAGTGAGGACTGTTTGCTTATACCCTGCACAACAAATAGAAGATGTGGTTAGTAACCGAGGAGAAAAATGAACCGAGCTCCACACTTCGAGAAAAATGTCGCACTCAGAGGCACGCCACCCTCGGTTAAAAACTCCGGCGCTGTGTGGCTCATCTCGGCGCATATCCACAGATTCTTCCACTTAGGAGTGTTCTGTGCACACTTCGTAATCATCGGCTCATTCAACGAATCCCTCTTCAATAAAAAGTAATACCCCGCCTCGTACCTAGCAAGGCGGTACAAGTAATGCCATTCCCTAAGCGTCGGGCAACCGAGCCCCGCATCGAAGAATATGAGTAGCGTCCCCAACATATGGCACCAACTGATAGGAGCCAACTGAAAGGGAGCCAACCCGTAGGACAGCAACACCGCACTCAAGAATGCGTGTGGAGGAAAGCAATGTCGTACTTAATGTCTGGCAGAAAAAAAGCCACCTCATTGATTCGAGGTGCTCTACAACACCTCTCCATAGGCCTGGGAAGCTGATAAGCTCGTTTTTCTACTCTCTTATCGCATTGTTTCTCTTTTCTTTTATGCATTTTAGTTTTTTTTCTTGAATAAATTGAGCATGAGTATATATTAGAGGGTGTTATGCTTGTCATGGTAAGATTTCGCAGGTTTTAGGCCAAATCCAATGGAAACCCGTACCAAAAGCAGCTAATGTTTAAATAAACAGTCACGACTTCTTCCATAGATGGAATGTGAGCTAATGGAGCATGTCATTTGAAAGATCTTTGAATTATCTTTCCAATGCAACTGGAATCGGGTCAATCAGAGTTTGGACGCAAAAGTTATGGCCAAAACCGTGAGACTGCGCAGAAGGGTCGGAAGTGGCGAAAATGGTCTCTGTTTCGACCGAAATGAAAGCCATCTCGGCCGGGGCAATGTTCATCTCGACCGGGGCGAGCTGTTTTGGCAAGATTCTAAGAGATTTTCACATATTTTGGGCAAGAATTGCTTGGGATTCAAGTCACACATCAATTTGGAAGCAATGAAGACCCCAAAAGGGAAGTTTCAACCAAGAAAATCATTCCTTTTGAAGCCATCAATTCAAGAAGGAAATTCCTACCATCCAATGCCTCAACTCTACTACTATATAAACTCTTGAATAGCTCAGAATTATGGTCTTCCTTTTCAGTTCCCTTCAGTTGTTAATTTTTACTTTAGTTTTCTTTTTTCACTTTATGTTTTTGAGAATTCCTCTTTAGTTTTTGTTGAACCTTTATTGTTTTTAATGCAATATTCAATTTTCCCTGCAATGTTTATTTTCAATATGTTAGGCTAGAACCCTAAACAGGTTCTAGGGTTTCTCCATCTGTGATGCATGTTTTGATTCAATAATTCAAACCCTTTTTAATTGGTTTAAATCCTATATTTTATTTTAAATCTATTCTCATCAAAGGATCGAGAGATGAAGATTGAGGTAGGTTTCAGTTAATTAATCGAAGGACCGAGAGGTGAAGGTTAGTAATAGGAAGTTAGGATTTAATACTTTTGATTTTCTGTCCAACCAAGAAGAATTCAATCGTAGGAAAAATCTAATCTTTATTGAAATTAATTAACTTTGTGTGTTTGAGACTGAGAGGAGATAACCACTAGTTAGTAATTTAGGATTTAATTGCCCGACCAAGGAATTAATTCCACATTAATAGATTTTCCACCAAATTATTTTTTCTGGGTTTGAATATTTGTTTCTTGCATGTTGATCAGATTGGTAGATTTCCCTAGAATCTGTGCTTTTTAATATTTGAATTTATCTCTTTAATTACTTGTTTTGAAAAACCCAAAACCCTCAAAAATTGATTTGCCCAAACAAAGGTTTTGAAAACCATATTCAGTACATGATTCTCCTTCGTTGCACTATCCATGTGGGTTCGACAACCTTCGGGTTCTATAAATTTATTTGCCCTTTGCTATAATCTGTATGCAGATTTTGCATCGATCAGAAGCGTATACTTCATCTTATGACACGCGACCCCCATCGAGTACCTCTTCACCGCATCCTCAGTAGCAATAGATACCGCCTGCCGAACCGGGTCATCGGGATTCACCTGGTCCTTCTTGACGAATGACATATCCCTCACCATCGGCCTGAAGGAGTCCTCACTATCCTCACTCTCCTCCGCATCACGATCCGATCCTTCGTTTTCGGACACCTCCTCGGGATCGAGGTCCATTACAGCAGGCTCGTGTTCGAACCGCCCTTCTTCAGAGCCCGAGGACACGTTCTCCTGCCCGGGCAACCTTCTAGCGCCGACTTCGGTCGATCCCGAAGATGAAGATGGTTCCACAATTACCTCGACCGACACCATTTATACCTATTAACTGGAACCACGCCAAAAAATGAATATACGAAAATTGGAAAAATAGAGGTCCCCCACAAAGCAATAGGAAAAGAAAATGAAGCATACGCACGCAAACAAACGAAAGGGAAAAGACCTCAGAAACTAAGCCAACTTGGAAGCACGCAACCTAAAATCGAGCACTCCATGCATGCAAGTGTTTGCTCGAAAGCACGACGGACAACTCAGTGCAACGCATAACCCATAAAAAATAAGAAAAGCTAAAGGAACACAGGCATAGCAGCGATCTCGAAAGGGATTCACATCACTAACTCTATCAAATCCTTGGCACCACCCAGACTCAAAATCACTAAATCATCAATCACACGAGGGTGAATACGAATACAAATCAGAAGCTCACTAAATCCAAACAGATGCGAGATCAAAGCGGATGGCATCATTAAACCCAAGCAATACGTGATCAAGAAACAAACCAACAACCAACCAATCGATACAACGGGACGGCTAACACACAAACAGCGGGCACAATTCCGGAAACGCGCACACACCCCCCAACTAACCAAAACCCACGAATCGACGAAATCCACACAACTCCAAAGAATGAACATGAATTTCAAAGACAATAACTACGAACGAGACAGTAAAAGAAAGGAAGACGCGAAGGATGGAGAGGCTACCTTATCGATGATTGGAATAGTGATCAGAGCAAAGGCGCCAGGATGAGTGGCTGGAACAGTGCAACCGCCGTCGTCGATGATTGGAGAAGGAGAGTGGGAATGCAGTTGAAAGCTCGAACGCGTAAAAGTAATGAAATGGAAGATCGATCGCATATATATAAGAAAAACCGTTCGGCTCCTTCAAAATGCCCCCAGAGTTCGACGTAATTCAAAAACCGCCCAAGGTAAAGCCTCGATACCGAGGAGCATCAAGGCTCAATATCAACGCTCCAAGACCCCCGGGTGCGACCCGTCTGGAATATACTGAAAGCAACAATGCCCATAGCGGGGAGAACTATAACGCGATCAACACCATTCACGGGAACGCGAGGCTTCCCCCGGAAACTCACCAGGTGTCCTACGATCTGCTATAACTCACCCTACCAGCGCTCTACGGAGCCTAAACAGAGTGCACGCATGAGAGCACCGCTCCATGCAAGAGAATATTCTCCGGAATGATTCTAACACGCGTGACCCCCGGACTCACGCTCTAGCCCGCGGGGCGACACCCCGGTATCCCCCACACGGTCATACGCTTGCGCTCCCCAGGAACCTTCGTATTGGCTAGGAATAGTATCCCGGCTACTCCCTAGCAGAGCTACTCTCTCCGGAAGTACCTCCAGGCCCCGAGGGAAGTCTCTTGGACACCTCGAATTTCCGCACTCTGTATCGAATCTTAACTCGCAGTTTTGATTCCACAGCCTATCTCCGGATAGGCCCTGAAACCAAAAGGGGCTATTGTTGGGGCCAGGCCCACGAGGTCCAGGCCCAATGGACAAGTCGGCCCACACAAGCGGCCCATTACAGGAAGCTTGACCGCAAGGACCAACAGAATGGTGAAATACTTCAAAGTCAAGACTTCTACACCGAGTAATCAAGCTTCCTCGGCACCGAGCAGTCGAGAGGGTCGGCAGCGAGGAACTTCAAGGAAGGAAACCCTAGCAACCTGGCGGCGCCCGACCGTTGCAACCCAAACCGACCCCGAGAAACTCGGAATCGCTCTGAAAATTACGGCGAGCCGTTAGTAGTCGACGCCTAGGGTTAGGACTCTCTCTTCTGCCTCTATCCTGTCTATAAATAGAGGTCTGGAGCTCTTTTTTTCTCCCATCTTCTCTCATACATCAATCTCGCTGAAACTTTGTCAAAATATTTATAGACTCAAGCTAATATTTACGTCTGATTTTCCCATTATTGGTTTCCTCTGTTTAATTCCTGAATATTTATTTCTTGCTTATTTCGTTGTTATTTGCTATGTTTTCCATAAAGTTCTAAGGGCTCCGATCTCTGAAATTCGAACCTCAACAATTTAAATAAAAATTAATATTGCATACTACGAGATGACCTCCAAAATATTTAAACAATTGACTTTCTAATAGCTAATGTGATCGAGGTTTTTTGCAGTTGACTTCATACTTTAACTAATTAATAATAGGCCAAAAAAAAAGTCTAAATGTCAATACAAAATTTTCTTCAAAGAATAGTCTGATAAAAAAAAACTGATCCAAGTCTCTTTGTTCATCATGGCATATTGTTTGACTTCCTATATTTTATTCAATTCAAATGCACAGTGATGCCACCCTAAAATAATCATAATAATTTGAGTAGGCGTTGCAAGAATTAATTTTTATCAAAGTATACTATATATAACAAAAAGTTGATCAATAAAAATTACAAAAATTATAATTATACTTATATATATTCACCTACTTTGCTAATTAAAATGGTCTCATGTTTTTTCCTCTGCAGCTCCTTCCCATACACAAAACATAAACATTACTGAAAACTTCACAGAGACTTCGGAAATTCCATTATCATAAATTAATTGGTGTAGCCAAAAATCCAACACGCTTCTGCAAGATGAAGATACAAATAATAATTAGTAAACTCCATTTCTTTGCAGGTTTCTAAAAAAAATTAATATATATAGGTCAACCTATACTATTCAAATTACAAAATTTACTATATGGTGCATGCCCCGGTCATATACAATAATGATAAGGGTTATTAAAAAAATAAAATGAGAGTATAAAACATTATTCTTTTAGTAAATGATTCCAATCACATTCTTATTTTAAGTTTTTTCTTTGAAAAAAATTAGAATTAAATAGAAATTAATCTTGGATCTCTCGCTTTACTTAGATGTGTTTGGTGAAAGATATCAAAATATCGTCACATATAATACCATTGAATATCACATATCGTATAAGCCTATATAACAAAATGAATAAATAATTGGCTGATTCTTACATATTAGAAATTAATATTGAATGTATTCCGTCACAAGTAACCTTGATTTTGAGTGGTATCAACAACATAATTTGTAACATTTTACATTCTATTTTTGTTTTCATTAATCTACGTTGTATCTGATGGTATAGCTTATTAACTTACGTGATTCAGATATAAATTAGAAAAAGGGTATATTCTAAAGATTGAAAATAAGAAATATAATTAGAAATGACTTCATCAATTTATAGTTGGTAATCAATAATTGGAGCACATGAAATCAAACGCCAAAAAAAAAAGTGATGGGAAAAGATAAAGTAAATTAAATTAAAAATAAAAATAAAAATAAAAACAAACAAACCTGACGCGATTTCGTGTGTTGTCTCGTGGTCACCTCCAGTCCACGTTCGCCACTCCAATGCACGTTCTCCTCCGTCGAGGCGGCGGCCCCGCCGCCCATGCAGAGGTCAACAATTCTCTCCGCCATATCTGCTCCGTCATTGCTCTCAGCCATTAGCCTCTCCACCTCCGCCTTGGGAAGCCGTAACCGCACTCTCACTCCTCCGCCGCCGCTCTCCACGTGAAATAATTTTCTCTCTTCAATGCTCACCGCCTTCTTCATGGTGGAAATATCCGAAGCAGATCTCCGCGCCATCATCATGCTCTCGAGGCGGTCCTTGGCAGTCATGTGAATTCCCGATCGCACCCTCCGCATCACATTCATCCCCCTCTTTTCTGGAAGCTCAACGAGAAAGTAGAGGCGCCCGGGCTTAAGCTCCTGGTGCGGCTCCAGCGGCTTGACTCGGGCGCCGAAATGCACCACCGACTCCGACGCCAGAAGCACAAAGCCCGGGTGGGTTTCCAAGACCGAACCGGCCTGAACCGGAGTCTTCAATTTGAAGGTCTCCCCACTGATCTTCATTATCTTTACACTTCTTTTTCTTCCGCCAAAGCTGTTGCCCATTGTGTGTGACTGCGTGCTGCGTTGCGTGAGATGAAGAAATCGCAAAGATTTTATGGGCTGCTGCTGCTGCTGCTTATTTCTTATTTTTATATCATGAATGCATACGTAGGTCAAAGTGTAGGGACTCTCTCTTATTAAATCATTCATTTAAGGGGAAGCTCTTGGGTTAGGCGGCCTAAACGATTTAGGCGGGTTTTATCCATTAACCCAAGATTTAAACGGGTTTTATCCATTAACTCAAGCCCAAACCCATATAATATACCCTATTTGAAATGGGTGAACCCATTTGGGTAGGATAAAACCCGCCTAAACCGTTTAGGCCTGTCTAACGCAAGTTTTTGCCTTCATTTAATTAGTATAATATTATTTGTTTTTATTAATAAACTTTTAAAACGTCCCACATTCATTTTTACAAAAATGATTATGTCTATTATATAATGTTCCAGTATTCTATTTCCAATGAACATGTTTTATAAGGCGGTGAATGATACTAACAAGCTTAATTAATACTAATAATATACTCCCTCTGTCCCATTTAAATAGGTCCTTTTTTTTCGGTATGAAAATTAAGATTTGTGTGTGTTGAATGAGTTAGTGGAATGAATATTTTATTGTTGAGTGTGAAAAGATTGTCATTTTTGAAAAAGGGCTAATTTAGTTGGAACGCCGAATTTAGTAAGTAGGCCTATTGTTGAGTACAATTTTTTATTTTCTGTTTTCAATTTCTTCTATAAAAAGCAAAGTGCATGTGTGAGAACGTGAAGCTGAATCAAGGAAGAAATTACACGAAATCGCATCCTGGCATAAATATTTTTGAATATGAATTCAAAAAAACATGAAAACTAGTGGAGTTGAATTAATTAATCGTTTGAAGAAGTGGGTGAAATGATGCAAGCATTCTTGATCAATTAATTCACTTACGTCAACAAATTAATAGTAATAAATAATAATAATAATAGTGTGAATTTGAGAAGCTTGCCATAGATTCCGTTCATCATCCATGTGGGTAATTGACTAAAATTGGAATCCTTCCTCCAACTTCGTAAACTATCAAGAATAATTAAAAACAAATAAATAAAGTTGATTATCTAAAGATGAAAGAAATTCTCTGTAGGAATTAGGAATGTTTTTTTAAGTGATTTTTTAACCTCACCACTAATTAAGAAATATGCATGAACATGTATTAATGTAAAGTTTAAAAAATGAATGTAAACTGATAAATGAGTAGCATAGAATTTAGGTAGTCAAGATGAATTAAAGAATTGTTGATGGTTGGAGAAAATATGTATGGAGAAGATTTGGTGACAGCTTCTGGACGCAGGCTGAGCCGGCAAGTCATTCGGAGATGCGTCTTACAGGACCTCCAAATTAGGGATACTATTTTCAAAATAAATCATATAATAGTAATTTTATATATTTATATTATTAAATGAATTTGATACAAATTCAAGAAATTATTATTTATATTTAACCAAATTAAAAATATTAACAAAAAAATTTAAATTTCAATTTAATTTAATATAGATAAGTCAATTTACATTATTTTTTATTAGTATTCTTATCTAATACTTTGAATTTTGTGAAGCCAAATATGGAATTCCATATTTATCTCAGTTTCCACTACACAAGAATACCAGACGATTAAATGAGAATTTGAATTTACCCTAAATAGTTACAAGAATCTTCCTTCCATGGAAGATTAGTGTGAAAGTAATAATATCCTCCGATAAAAAAAACAAGAGAAGTATGGGCCTTTTATTACATCAATGTTGACAACATCTCGCCTCCTTAGAGACTTGAGCCAGCAAATATCAAACAAATGATCAGTTTTTTAGTCATGATAAATTACAGAATAAACACAAACATTTTGGGACACTCAAGAATCAAGTAAATAAAAATAAAATAAAAAAAACCCAACGCATGAGAGCCGATTGATGCTCAAGCCCTCTTCATTTTGCTTGCACATCCTAGAATTCATGTAAGGTTGGCTGTCAGATGATCCACGGAACGAACAAATAATATGTTTCCGAGGGTAATAAAACCTGTTAGACCTGTGGTGACTTGCCAAGGCTTTCCAACAACGAATTAGCCTTCCTCTTTGCTCTCTCTGTGCCGCTTTTCGCAAGCTCTGAAAGAGGTATTACAGCACCCAGTCGACTGAGACTTGCGAGATTCTCCTTGTCTCGTTTGCACAACGAGAGCAGAATGGCGGATGCATTCTCTTTGTTACGAGGTAGACCTGTCCGCAGAAGGTCTATCAACACAGGTATGGTGCTAGCTTTCACAATGGCCGCCTTAGCCTCCTGGTGGCTGGCAAGAACGGACAGAATTGTCAGAGCTTCGTCAACCATACAAGTGCTACAATCTGTGAGCATGTTCAATAGTGCTGTGATAATGCCTGCCCTCACAGCACGTCCCTTGTTTCCATGGTATATGCACAAATTGAATAATGCTGTTGCAGCATCTTTCTTCCCTCTTGGGCTTCCATTCTGAAGTAAGTCCACCAAAGCTGGTATCGCCCCTGATGCACCGATGATTATTTTGTTCTCGTCAGCCAGGGACAAGCTAAAGAGAGTCGCGGCTGCATTCTCTTTAGCTTCCATGCTTCCAGCTCTGAGGACTTGAACAATGGATGGAATCGCATTTGCAAGCATTATGAGTCCCTTGTTATTTTCAAAAATGGAAAGATTCAGTACAGAAGTTACTGCATTATCTTGGATTTGACCATCCTCAGATGTCAATAGACTGACGAGAATTGGAATCGCCCCTGCTTCAGCAAGCAAGATTCTATTGTCGGTGCTTCTCTTTGATAGTGACCGGATTTCAGCCACTGCAGCCCTACGTTCCTCAATAGACCTGCTTGAGAGCTTATGAACAAGAGCCTCGATAGCAGCTATGTCCCCTGCAACATCACGAAATGATCCATCACTCTTTTTTATCCTTCCATTCATCAGTGATGTTATCTGCTCCACATTATGATTCAAACACCATTGTGATATTAGACTTCTCAAGACATAATTTGGCGTAAGAGTGAGATGCCGGAGCTTCTGCTGAGTTTTTGGACAGGTTGTGTTGCCACAGTCTATCCACCTCTGTATGTAAGATCTCTCGTAGGTCTGAAAATTAAACAGTAACCAAATCAGTTATAATTTCACCAAAGTGGATCAACTAGCTCCACGAGCATTATGAATATAACAGATCTAAGATGAATGTTATATATCTTACCTGCCCTGTGGCCACAATAACCGGATCCCTCATAAGCTCAAGCGATATGGGACAGAGGAAATCGACAGGAATTACTGGAGAATCTAGCTTCTTGTTCTCTTCTAAACTTTTGACGCATGTTGAGCTTTCTATCTTCACAGAATCAGAAACTTTCAGGGAGCTGATCTCATATGATGTGGATGAATCTCTCAAACTTTCTACATTTGGGAAATCGTTATCAGCGGCATTGTTGTCTAAACCATTGCCTTCTGAAAGGCCTTCCACTTTTCGTTCTACTTCATGATCAATGATCCCAGTATTCTCAATGTATAGACTTCCAATTGACCTGTTGCCGGGTTGAAATGGATCAATCTCTTTATCCAGTGGCTGAGACAGTGCCCTATACAACACACTCGATGTCAGAGGCCCGCCGTACCTTTCACTGGCCCGTCTCAACTGTGATCTAACTAACTCAACCTGGAACAATGGATTACATCAGATATTGAACAAGTACAGATGTGAATATAAATATGCACAAACTCACCTGTTCCTTCACTTCTTCCGATACTTCAAAATCATCATAAGGTAAGTCAGTTAATGCTTTGTCCAATTTCCACGTCACGCATTGAAATTGGAAGTAAATTTTCTTTGTTGCCCCGTCCTAGAACCAGAAATAAGGCAGACTTCATAAGAAACAGGCAACACTAAGACAAGTTCACCCAAAAAACAGCTAATTCCAAATCAAAATCCAAATGACTAAGATGAAAAAGAAAATTGCTTGAGCATTATTTGTTTAACAAACAAATATGTCTTCAAGGTGTAGCAACTATGTTTGATGGCTATTCAAAAGTATGATGGTTGATTATGTTCATTTTGAAAAGTTATTTTGCCTCCCTCCCTCTAGAGTCAAATTAGTTTGTCCGGCCTGTAATTTGTACAAGAAAATCACTCTTCTTCAGAATAGATCTAGCCTTGAGTGCTGCCACTATTGAGATAATGATACTAAACCTCCCCAACGCACAGATAAGTTTCTTTAACGAAGGATGCGGTGTTAATAATAGTTTTTCTAAAAGTTATGGAACAATCAGATGAACTAACATTAACTTCAAATCCAGGTCCAGATATATGCCTGCTGGATCTACACAAATCTGGAGAAAACCAGACCTCTTACAGAGCAAATAGGCAATGCATGACTAATTATAGTCTGGGAGCCACGGTATCATGATATATATATGTATGTCCACCTCATTGGCAGCTCTTGAAAACTACAGATTTATCTCATGTAATACTCATTATGTTATCCACTATATCATTTTATTTTTTCTCAAATTTACAATTTCCAGACTCATCTTTTTTTTTTTTTTTTCCCTGTGTCTTGTCAAGAGATCTGCCTGTTTCAGTTCATGAATGTACCATATAACTGATAAGATCCTCGGACAAAAAACCAGTTGTATACCAAAATACAGGCAAAGAGATATCTCAAATCAAGAAGTCAATCAACGAAAAATTATCTTTATTCCAAAAAAAAAAAAAAGCTAATTAATTAAATGCAGTAGAAAAGCAGCTTCTATTTCTAAGCTATTTCGAAAGGTATCTCCGGAGTAATCAGATCAGATGAAAATCAAAGAAAACTGAGATCAACAGCAAACTTAATCCCACTGTCAATTCAACAAATGCCAGAACCATTTCTAAATTCATCTCACAAATTGGTGAAAACGCCTTTTTCCCAGTCAAATTAAGAAAATGCAGTATGTCTAGAGGAATCAAGCCCGCAGAATACTTCACGCAGCAGCAACAGAAAACATATCACAACATACTTACAGAAGAAAACTTAGAATTGTCGAAGTTGTTAGCAGCAAAAACAAGTCTTTTCGCAGCCTGAAGCGCCATTGTGAGATCAGAGAGGAAGGAGGTGCAGGAAGAAGAGCCCATCTCCCCAATTTCTCGGATTCTCTTGGAATCCCTAATTTCCTCAAGCAAATGAGCCAAGAGTGAGACTCTGCGGGCCAAGTCCGAGCAGTCCTTCTTGAAGAAACCCGAGAAGCCGGCGCCAGATATCCGGGCAACATCGCGGACTAAGCGCATCGGGGCGGCGGTGGCGCCGCATTCCGCCGGCGAGCTCTCTCCGCCAGCCATTATGAGGAGGAGGGGTGGTGTTTCTTACAACCAAAATGCGCTTGACATTTTAGTAATTGAGGACAACGAAATGTCGGGCTTATGAGCTTGTACAGTTGGCAAACCTTTTCTTTTTCTTTTCTTTTCTTTTTTTTTTTTGTTGTAATAATCTGTAAATTTGTTGTTTCATGATTGATGTTTATCTAAATAATACTCCCTCCGTTCCAATTATATAGTTCGGGTTACTATTTTAGGGTGTTTCAATTATATAATCCAGTTTCTATATTTGATATTGTTTTTATATGGTGATTTACCATTATATCCCGAATAATCTTGGAAAATGAGTATATTAAATGTAATATTATGAAAATGAGAGGTTATTTAATGCTTTAAATAAGGGTAATGTTGGAAGTTTGTTTACATATTAAATAATTTTTGACAAACGTACAAGATCAAACTGGACTATATAATTGGAACGGATGAGGGAGTATTTGTTTTTTGTATGTATTTGTATGATTCTGTGGGCTAAAATGAATGTTGTTTTAGGTGGAATTTGTTTGATGCAGCCTGTTTTGTTACATTAAAATAAAATCCGTATTTTAAATTCTTTTTTGGTCAGAAAGGTGAAATGTGATTAATTTTGATCTCTCTTAATAATAAATACTTTTACCTAAAAAGTTTATTATCAAAACGTCTCTTAAAAGATTATAAATTTTGAATCCTAGAAAATGGTGTTGTGCTTAATAATGCATGATTCAATATTTAAATTTTTTTTAAAAAATAAGAAGGTATGGTGTGAGAAACGGTTTCTAAAAAAATATATATATGAAATGGATTTTTATAAAATCCATAATATAAAAGATTTTTATATATTATTATTTAAAGAATAATACATTATTTATTGAATAAATTATTTATTGTACATAAATACATCATTCAATAAATAAAGATTAAATACATTATTTATTGAATAAAAATAAATCATTTACTAAATAAAAATATAATACTGAAAATTTTAATTGGAATATATGAATACGCATAAATCCATTATAAAATAAATAAATGTATAAACTGTAAATCGGTGTCATACAAATTCTTGATAATAAAGAATCTCATATGCCACAAAATGTAAAGACTAAAAACTTTGACATTGATTCATGTAATAATTCCGATCCTTGAAATATTTGTTAAAAAGACTAAATAATTAATTCAATTCGTGAAACATATCGAATTGACTTAGATTTCGAATTTATTCTATTTGCACGTATAGAGATTTAAAAACAAGTTTGTTAATTAAAAAATATGATTTCTCTTAATTTAGTTAAAAATGTAACGCACTACTACCAAATTGAGTTGGAAAAGTTCTAAACTAGATTTAATTTTATATAATCTAAAGTAGCGCCAGAATCGATCTAATCTTACAACAGAAATAAAGTTAGACATGTTGCCTTCCACAACTTATGGTCGAAGAATTCTTCAAAAAAATTATTAAAAAAAAAAGAGGAAAAAAAGAGATAAAAAAACTTATGATCGAAGAATTCATTTCGGATAGTTTTAATTTAGAAATATATAAATCGTACTTCTTAATAAAATATATCATATTTTTCAATCGAAATTAAAAGGTTGAAAAAAGTGTCAATATTCAATAAGAAAAGGAAAAAAAATTACTCAGCGTTATTTCACGCAGCACTCAAAATTGATTTTGATGAATTTTATTGTATATTTGAAAAATATTCACATTATATTAGGTTTGTAAATGACACGAGCAGACCTAGAGGTTTAATCGAATCGAATTATGTGTTGCTCACAGCTCAATTATTTAGTATTGAGTCTAACTTCAAATTTTATATCAAATATTATGAAGTTCTAAGTATTTAATGAACCTTAGTTAAGCCAACAAACTTTTTAATTTTTATATATTTAAACTGATAAAATCTGGGATATGGGGAATAATATTCATTATCTGTACATTGGTAATCAACATTTACATAGGTTTAAATAATAGAATTACAAGAAAGAATATCAAGAGATATCCAAGGCAACTAAACCCTAAAATAAAGGAAGACGAATATGAGCATATCTTCACGTAATCTCTGCATGGGAACTTCCTATCTTCAGGA
>JAPKLW010000405.1:0-47841 GCA_026898455.1 Plectranthus barbatus | reverse complement strand
ACAAAATCTTAAATTTTAATTTTTAAATATAAACGAGCCTGCTCGCGAACATGTTCGAGCTCGAGCTCGATAAAGCTCGGTTCGAACTCGAACATGTTCGCGAGCTTGGCGAACCGAATACATCCAAGCTCGAGCTCGGCTCAATAATGTTATCGAGCTCGACTCGAAGCTCGAGCTCGGTTCGTTTATTAAATGATCGAACTTCGATCGAGCTTTTTTCGAGTTGATATCCGAGTAGCTCACGAGTAGCTCGGCTCATGTACACCCCTACCAATGACCCTTGCATATTCTTCTTGACCAATAGGGTCACCTTTGTTTTTAACAAAGTGAACATTAAGCTCTAGTGGTGTTTTTGTTGATGCACTATCATAAGCATCGAATTTTCTTAACACTTTCTCAACGTAGTGAGATTGTGATAGGACAATTCCATTAGGCTTTCTTATGATTTTGATTCCAAGAATCACATCAGCCACACTCATGTCTTTCATGTCGAAGTTCTTCTCCAACATTCGTTTAGTATCAACAATTATTTGTTGAACCCTACTCATGATCAACATGTCATCTATATAAAGGCAGCCAATCATAAAATTCTCAAACGTGCCTTTGTAGTACACACATTTGTCACATTCGTTATACTTGAATCCATTTGACAACATCACATTGTCAAATCGAACATGCCACTATTTGAGCGCTTATTTAAGATCGTATAAGGATCTAACCAACTTGCATACCTTTCTCTCTTGTCCGGGTACTACAAATCCTTCAGGTTGATCCATATAGATTTCTTCTTCTAGCTCTCCATTTAAGAAGGTTGTCTTCACATACATTTGGTGTATTTCGAGATTGTGCAAATCAGCAATCGATATAAGCACGCTAATAGATGTGATCCTAGTCACTGGTGAATAGGTATCGAAGAAATCATCTCCCTCTCTTTGTTTAAAGCCTTTCGCCACAAGGCGAACTTTATACTTATCAACCGAACCATCGGCTTTGTACTTTCTTTTAAGGATCCACTTGCATCCTAAGGGCTTACAACCTTTTGGGAGATCGGCCAAAATCCAAGTATGATTTTGCATAATCGATTAAATCTCACTATTAATAGATTCTTGCCATAGTGAGGCATCGGGTCTAGCTAAGGCTTCTTTAATGGTTCTAGCTTCATCATCTAACATATAGGTGATGAAATCCAGACCAAAACTTTTAGCCACTCTAGCCCTTTGACTACGTCTCGGTTCTTCCTCAATAGGAGTGGAAATAGTAGTCTCATATGTCCTTTTTCTAGACATAGTCGGTACATCTTCCTTATCTTTACAAGGATAGATGTCCTCAAAGAATATAGCATTCCTTGACTCTAAAGTGGTACCTTCGGTCACATTCGGGTTATTTGACTTGTGCACTATAAATCGATATGCAGTACTATTTAAAGCATACCCTGTAAAGATACAATCGATTATTTTAGGTCCAATTGCAACTTGTAAAGGTACTTCGACCTTTGCTAAATAACCCCACACCATGAGATATTTGTAGGACATCAAATTTGCCTTGGCATTCATAGCTCTCGACTTGGGATCCACCTTTCAATTGTCCTCTTCAATACGAAGCTTGTCAACCAAATCTTCAAGAGACATAGCCTTTTGCATATGCTTAAGGTAGCTCTTGAAGTCCTTCCACGAAGGAGACAGCTTTTCAATGACCGCAGCCACATTGAAATCATCGGGGAGTAGCATCCCCTCGGCGTGAACATTGTGCAAAATGAGTTGAAACTCTTGCACTTGTTCCACCACCGAACGACTGTCAACCATTTGGTATGACAAATACTTGGCCACGGCGTACTTAGTACCCGCGTCCTCTGTCTTATATTTCCTTTCTAGTTATTCCCATATTTCTTTTACATTACAATACACGATATAAAGAGGATCACCTAAACAATTGAGTACAAAATTTTAACAAAGGAAATCGCCATGGCACCAATTGTCGAAGGTAATTCTCTTGTTGTTGTCGGCCTCATCATTGGCAAGCTCGAGCTTGTATTCCTTCAACTTTGCCGCCAAAACAAGAGTAGTAAGATAGAAAAATATTTTCTGCTGCCATGTCTTGAAGTCCACGCCTCTAAATTTGAACGGATTGTCGGCTTGGGCATTCGGAGGGAGTTGATGTGCATTGCTGGAGTTGCTTCCTCCAGCACCATTGAGAGAGTGGTCAGCCATTTCAGATCTTGAGAAGAAGTAAAATTCGTCTTGAGATTGTTGGATATGAGATCTGTGACACAGGACTTAAAACTCTGCAACAAATTATGTCTAATAATGCAAGTTTTTACGAGTAGGACTGCAAGTACTATTAGTACGTAAATAAAAGAAATAAATTTAAAATAAACAATAAAACAACCGAGTCGAGGAATCCCTCTTCCCGCAAGATGAATTCACAAATGTAGTGCTCGTTAACTAGCGATCGTCCCTGAAGGTAAAACGGTTTCGTCCTTTTCGAGGTAGCACCGCAATCGGAAAGGCTCTGACAAACTGAACAGATGTGAAACTGAGTTGCATCAAAACAATGAAAAAGATGCATCAATATGGGAATAAAGATGTAGTATCTGACTATGGAAGCTTGTCTCATATCGGATGTCTAGGGGACCGGAGACAACTCCTATGCATGCCTATTTATAGACATGTCCACCCAGGGGGTTACGATCAATAATTGAATATAATCAACAGTTACAAACCGAGCATTATGGTATCGATGGTTACATCTCTTGTCACTAATGTTGTGACATCACAAACCGAATACTAAGTGCTCGTGATGGTTACATTTTGACACTTAATATTGAGACGTTACAACATCATCATTGTCTTGTCGGTTACAAACTGACATCATTAACACGTCGGTTAAAAACCGACATCATTATTACGACAATTACGAATTATGTCGTGAATTATCGAGCACATAATATTCTTGTCTCCATATGTTGTAACTACCGCGTTGACTGAGTCAACTACGTGTGCATGCTCAATACAAATACTAATCTCGATGTTTGATTAACATCCGACAGACTTAAGAATCAGTCCATGTTAACACTAACATGTACCACCAATGCACACTTATTGTTACACACATACAAGTCTCAACTCAACTTGTATCAATTTGGGACATTAAACACATGTTTAATTATCTCATACACCATAATATGCCAATTTGTGGTTTAATTTCTCAGTCACCGAAATTTGGATTTGAGAATATATATATACCACAAAAAATATTTAATTACGACAAAATTAAATATAATCACGGTGAATTTATACAATTAACCCCAAATTTTCAACAGTAGTTAATCTATAAGATAATATTTGATATTTATATTATATATTTATTAATAAATAAAAATTTAAATTATATAAATGTAAATTATTTTTTTTTAAAAATGAAAAATATGATGTCTGAATCGATTAGGTGGCACTTAATCCGCTTAGTCGGCCACCTAGGTGATGCGTAGCGAGCTTAGTCTGCCTCTTAGATTGGCGCCTAGGCGGATTAAGCGGCCTAAGTGGTGTCTAGACAACGATTACTTGTTAAACCGATTCGGCACAGGAATTTGAAGGTAATCGGTTCGGCTGGGGACCACCTAGTGATTAGACAAGGCCTAGGCGATCGTAGGCAAGGATTTTTACAACAATGAATAAAAGTGGCCACTTCAAATTATTAAGATATTTAAAAGCAACTGTTGTAAAATTATAAATTTTATAGTCACAGTTGTAATTTGTCTCATTCTCTTTCTTATTTTTTAGCTTGCTGACAAATCTCACTTAGTCACACTATAATTTGTCTTATACTCTATCAAATTTCTTTCAAATCTCTCACTATTTTTCTCTACATCTCAATATTTTTGCTAAAAATGTTTTGAAGTTTTGTACGAGAACATAGCTCGAATATAATTTTCGAAGGTATGTTTGTTTAGTTTTAGGAGTTTTTATTTATATTTAGAATTCAAACCCTAAACCCAATCACTCAATATCATAAGATATCGAGTGTATCGATATCTTATGATATCGAGTGTCACACTCGATATCTAATCAGATGGTTGATTGGTGTGATTTTACAAAATTTATTTGTTTACATTTAATTATTTTTAAATTAATTTGCTTCAATTAAATTGTCAAGAAAATTTATAAGAGAAAATATATTTAATTAAATTTTCAAGAGGCTCGAAAATTTAAACAATTAAATCTTCGTGTTGGTCTTGAGATCAGACTTGATGCACAATGGAAATAAGATTTAAACAGGATTGCACGTCACAAACTGGTTGTTGCTCAAAAGTGTGTTCCTAAAACTTATTGTTTAGTGAGTTTGAGGTTAGATTGAGTTTCATATATACTTCAACACATAGAATGTGTTGATTTTAAAATCCTTGCAGAAAATAAATAAAGCAGTCTAGTGCAAAACGATTTATAGAGGTTCAGAGCCTAAAGTCCTACGTCCTCACTTTAGACCGATGTATGGAAATCACTAAGCTTTACAGGAATACAAAGAGCTCATGATCTATAGGTAGCTGGTAGATGCCAATATCTACCAGTCCACTCGCTCACTCGCTCAAGCATTCGTCTTCCTTCCAGCTTCGCAGACTTGGAGTGTGGGCACACCACACAACCTCCTCCTATCAATCTCGGGAACTTTAGAGTTCTTCCCAAAACTATCAAGCTTGTGGCGAGACGCTCGTGATAGTTCATGCTTTGAGATTAGCAGAAATTGTTGTGTTCTTACTTAGAGAGTAAGAACATCAAGAAAATAATTTATGCTGCTTAGAAGCAGCAAGTCTCGTGTCCAAAGATGGCACACGGTGGAGCTTAGAAAAAACCTCAAAGTTTAAGAAATTGAGTTTCTGTAACTTTGATTGCCTCAGTTCTTGTAACTTTGTATTCAAAAACCAGTATGTTATAATGATCTATTAAAATCGGTAATCCCTCCTCTTTAGATGCTTTTTCTATTTATAGACGAAGTGGGAGCGGTTTCAAATTTGTAGCCGTTTAGAGAAAATCTGGATGTTTTCCAATCTAGTGTCTCTTTTATTTGCGAAGAGTAGGGTGCTTTTCCAGAACCTATGCACCTGCTCCATCCTTTTCTGAGAAAGGATGTTGACTCTGCAACTTTATCTCAAAACAACTCTTCGTCAGTCCGAGGAACTGAAAATTGGTTGATCACCAGCGTCTCCAGACTTTAAGTAATCTTCATTTTCTATGTCAGGCCTTGAAGAACGTTCCTCTGACTTGTTTTCTTGTCTCCATGCGTGAATTGGTATTGTGAGATTATCCTGAGCTTGTGAACTGGTGATGTACAAATTGTAACGTCAGCCTGTTTCTTTGAATATCAGTTTCCAAACTGGTAGCCTTTTTCTTCCCACTCCTTGCGTATCTTGAACTACTGGATTAGATTCCCAACCCAGTTTGTCTTGATCAGCTTTGGTACAACTCAAAGAAAATCCTAAACAGGACTTTAGAAGTCTCGTACAAACTAGAGTTATTCTAGAGACACTCTAATCTGTTGTATATACAATCTTTGGCACATCAAAACAATCAAGTAGGTAG
The DNA here is from genome assembly GCA_026898455.1 of Plectranthus barbatus. Taxonomy (NCBI): domain Eukaryota; kingdom Viridiplantae; phylum Streptophyta; class Magnoliopsida; order Lamiales; family Lamiaceae; genus Plectranthus; species Plectranthus barbatus. The sequence goes on along the minus strand of JAPKLW010000405.1, from coordinate 42,268 downwards.
GAATAAGTCCTAAGAATTTCCCATTTTTAATGTTGTCAAAAATCACCAACATTAAGCTTGTAAATGATTAGATTTGAGTTTACAAATGATATTGTAACAAGTTTTAATACTCAAATACTGAATTCCTTAGATACTCAGCCAATCCTATGAATCTCCCCCTTAACAGGAGATACTCAGCTTGAACACCTGTTTGAGTAACTTGGGGGTTACTAGGATTTCGGTTCCAGCCACCTCAGCAGTGAAGAACTTCTTGTCCTTCTCCACTACTGCATTTGCATAAAATTCGGCAACCATGAAAGGGTGGAACCTCTTTGGTCGTGCCCTCAAGTAGTATTCAATCCTCTCGCTAGTCAGCTTGACTGTGAGGCGATTGTCTGGGCAAGGCCACGTTGAGGATCTTCTCCTTTACCACCTGAGCGGCTCTCCTTTGCTCCGATGAGAGCTTCATAGGATCATTATGGAATAGCTTTAGAACCTGGGAATAAGGACGATCAATGTATTCCACTGGTGGCTCCCTCTCGACCAGATGTCGAGGTATCTCCGACTGGCTTCTGTGGGGTTTTGATAGACTTCTTTGGTGGCATGATTAGAGATGATGCTTGGAAATAAATGAAGGAATATTTGTCAAAAGACTTGAATTCTCTGGGTAAAATCTGGATTGAGTTCGATAGAAATGGCAAAGTAATAAAGTTTTAATCATCATTTTGCAATTCTAATAAATAGGGTAAAATGATACAGATCGGACGGTCTGGTTAAGTCAACAGATACAAGATCAACGACTGGGAAAACGCATCAATTGAACTAATTTTTTACTGATATGACGTGCGAGCGGGGTCGTCCACATGGCATGCGCTGATTCATTGCCGCCTGTTGTGCATTAAATGCATCGTATAGGATAAGCAACCAATTTGAATTTCGAACACCCGCCTTTATACGCATACTGACTAAGAGTTATTTTCTAAAATGAGAGTTGAAACTCAGTTTAATTCCGCAACCTTCCTTCAAAATATTCTAAGTGTTGGAACCAAAACTTAGTTTTTCTTGGAAAGTCAGTATGGTCCACCAAAAATTTCAATAATTTGGCTAAGTGTTGAAAGGTCATACTGAGTACGTGTCCTTCATACTGAAACTTAGTTACATAAGTAAGTTTCATTGACTTGTGTAGACACCACTTAGAATAATCTTCAAAAATTGTCTAAGTATGAAACCTCCATACTGAGAAATAAGCCAAGTTTGAAAACTGAGAGTTTGAACTTAGTTTTAATCTGCTTCCATCGTTTTCAACCACAAATCTCATTGATCTTCACTATATTTGGAAGGATTTGGTGAGACTACTTGAATTAATTTAAACAGATTGACCTCCAAGTGAGCAAAACTGAGAGCTGAGACTCAGTTTCTGTCAGTATCACCTTCACCATAATTAGAATTTGAGAGAATAAGAAAACCAGAAAACTAAGAGCTCGGACTAAGAATTATTTTGCATCTACTCCTCTTTGATAGAAATCTCATCAAATTCCAGCAAACCAAGCTTAATGCACAGCTCCTTGAATCTGGTTTCAGGGAGTGGTTTGGTGAAGATGTCCGCTAGTTGATCTTTAGTACATATGTACTCTATGGACACATCCTTCTTCTCGACATGATCTCTGATGAAGTGATGTCTGATGTCGATGTGCTTGGTTCTTGAATGGTGTACTGGGTTCTTCGTGATACTCATAGCACTGCTATTGTCACAATAGATAGGAACAAACCCAATTTCAACCTCATAATCAAGCAATTGTTGCTTGATCCACAACACTTGAGCACATCAACTAGCACTGGCTACATACTCAGCTTCGGTTGTTGATGTAGAAACAGAGTGCTGCTTCTTGCTAAACCAACTAATAAGCTTGTGCCCTAGGAACTGACAAGTTCCACTTATGCTTTTTGTGTCAATGCGGCATCCTCCAAAATCTGAATCTGAGTAAGCATTAAGAGTAAGCTCGTCAGTTTTGGGGTACCAAATACCTAAGGATTTTGTCTCTTTGAGGTATTTCAGAATTCTTCTAACAACCTCCATGTGCGATTTCTTGGGATTGGCTTGAAACCTCGCACATACTCCAACTGAGTAGGACATATCCGGCTTGCTTGCGGTCAGATCTAGTAATGATCCAGAGATGCCTTTGCAACTCGTTGGGTTGACTGTTTCTCCTTCTTCATCAAGATTGATCTGAGCACTTGGGCGCATAGAAATCCTCAAGGGCTTGGTCTTTTCTGGGTAAAACTTGTTGATCAAGTCCTTGGTATATTTCTTCTGGTTGATGAAGATTCCTCCTTCTGATTGGATGACTTGAAGACGAAGAAAATAAGTGAGCTTACCCATCATGCTCATATGGAAGTTGCTTTGCATAAGTTGGGCAAACCTTTCACACAACTTCATGTTCTTGCATCCAAAGATGATATCATCGACATGTATTTGAACCAAAAGGATGTCTGCTCCATCCTTGATCCTAAACAAAGTTGTCGATCTTTCCTTTCTGGAAACCATTCTTGAGAAGAAACTGAGACAAAGTCTCATACCAAGCTCGGGGTGCTTGCTTCAACCCATAGAGAGCCTTTCTCAATTTGTATACTTGGTTTCCTTTTTCAAAACCTGGGGGTTGTTCAACATACACTTATTCCTTAAGCTCCCCATTCAGAAATGCACTCTTCACATTCATCTGAAAGATTGTGAAGTTATAGTGCACATCATATGCAAGGAATAATCTGATGGCTTCAAGTCTGGCTATCGGAGCAAAGGTTTCGTCGAAATCAATCCCTTCACACTAAACATATCCTTTTGCTACGAGTCTTGCTTTATGCCTTATTATGTTTCCTGTTTCATCTCTCTTGTTCTTGAAGACCCACTTTGTGCCAATGACTGATTGATGGCTTGGTCGATCCACCAAGTACCATACTTCATTCCTCTTGAACTCAGCAGGCTCCTCTTGCATGGCATCGATCCAATCAGTGGATGTCAGAGCATCTCCTATCTTCGTAGGCTCTGGATTCTAAGAGATAAAGCAAGTAAGTAGAGAACTTTCTTGCCTAGTGCGTACTGAAATAGCAATATTGTCAAGCACGACTTCTTCTGGATGGTGTCTCAACCATTTGGGCCTCTGGAGCTGAGTAACTTCAATAGGCTGAATGAAAGCTCCAGGGTAGTCAGTACCCTCTATTCCCGATACTAGAACTAAAATAAGAGTTGACTCCACCATGGCTAGATTGTCTTCTGGAGCAGGAACTTGATCTTCAACTTCTGGATTTTGAGCACCTTCTTCAGAGATGACTTCCACCATTTCTAGCCTCTGTTCTTCTAGATTTACATCAGGTTGGATGTCTTCAGGGTGAACTTCTTCATCTTCAGGTAAGTCAGCATAAGCTAGCAACTCAGTTTCAGTTTGGTCGCCACACTGAGTTTCATGTTGTACGCCCAAAGTTCCCCCTTGATCTGTACCTGTATTAAGTATTGATGGTGATCCCATTGTACTCCAAGCAACCTTTGCCAATTACTCTCCCCTTGGAATTATCAACAAAAATTACTAGGGGTCCTCTCGCCATTTGTAAGTTTGAGAGGAGTTCTATTTTTCTTCGATCATGTGGGCAGAACACACACTATCCAAAATCTAAACTCGCTTCTTCTTCTCAAGTTGACTTTGGTGACCCTTTACCTGCAAAATAAAGAAGGTTACTTCAGGTATCTGAGCTTCTACGGGTGCTGTTTGGCTAGTCTTTGGAATCGATCCATTTGGAATCGAAACTTGCTTCACCTTAAGCTTAGGTGTTGCAACCTTCTTTGTCTTTTTTCCTTCTAAAGTAATGAATGCTATTAGAATGTACATGTGAAGGGAATATGGTGTGTGTGTGAAACTTTACGAGAAACTGAGTTTCTCGAAACTAAGTTTCCTAGAACTGAAACTAAGTTTTGGTTGGGTTCACGAAAACCAAGTTCGGGGTGTGCAGTCTTCCTAGCCCTTGTATTTGTGAAATGATTGGGCTCAGACCTTGTGTAGGTGTCCCTCCTACACGGATAAGTTCTCCTCTCATAAGAAGTATGAGCAGGGAACCTCAGATTTCTAAAATCCGGAAATGATACTGACTTCTTGAGAAGCTGATAAACACTCACTTTGTGCATTTTACTGATGTGAATCTGCTCACTTTTGACCTTAGATTAGATCATTACGTGATATTCTCATGCGTTATTTATATTCTTTAAGGAATTATTACGTTTGGGTTGGTTTTTGGTTGTTTATGCAGATTTCACGCATAATTGAGTTGTTTACAAGATATGATCGAGCACCATGAAGTTAGTTGATGTGTCGTTGCACCGGGAAGAGGAAAAAGTGAGAAGAGATCGACGAAAAAGCTTCAAGTTGCATTCGCAACGTGAACGGCGACCCAAAATGCATGAATTGCGGTCGCCGTTCATGCATATGGGTTGCCGATCGTGTAAATTCTCCCTTTTTACTTCGGCACATGAACGACGACCTAAATGCATGAACGGCGGCCGCCGATCATGCATATGGGTCGCCGATCGTGCAAAAATCCTTGGATTTAGTACGGTGCATGGATGGCGACCCGGGCGCACGTTCGGCGGTCGCCATCGACGCTTTTTGGGTCGCCGATCGTGACATTTTGGGCAAAAATTGATATAAATCCCATATCTTTTTGGGTTTGAACAAGATAAGTATAAATAGAGGCTTCCAAGACTCAAAAAGGTTCCTTCACTTATTTTTTGTGCATCGCTTATTGAGAAAATAAGAGAACTAGGATTCCAGGGTAATCAACTTTGAAGAACTATCAAACAATCATTTAAATAATCCAATTCCAATTTAATTTCCAAAAACGTGACTTAATCTTATAAATATTATCAGGCGACCCTCTCGGACTCTAAAGCATAACATGGAAATAAAAGACCTAGTGACTCCTCTCGGATGCGCAAAAGGACTTTCACTCTTGATAAACCTTAGATTTTTAAAACCCTTCAACAGTTCAAATTCATCTCGGACATTTGACCTATCAAATCTAACTATTCTGCATCTTAATCAATAACCTAGACCTCTCGGTTCAAAAATTACCAATTCGAATTACAATCAATGGCCAGTATCTCGTAATTAAAGAAAACCTCAGATATAATTAAAACATCAATGGAAAGGGAAAATCAAATCATATAAACAATGGAATGATTATTCAACAAGTTTCAAAACCCTAGAATCCACAAATGGATTTAGCTAATCATGCTAAATTCCATAAATACAGAGAAAAGAAGATACAAGAATATAGAAAACATGAAACCAAAAACCAGTATTCTTCAATCTCAAGTCTTCAATCTTCAAACTCTGCTTCGTTCTCTCTTTTCTCAATAAGTGATGCACAAAAAATAAGTGAAGGAACCTTTTTGAGTCTTGGAAGCCTCTATTTATACTTATCTAGTTCAAACCCAAAAAGATATGGGATTTGTATCAATTTTCGCCCAAAAATTCACGATCGACGACCCAAAATTCGTCGATGTCGACCGCCGAACGTGCGCCCGGGTCGCCATTCATGCACCGTACCAAATCCATGGATTTTTGCACGATCGGCGACCCATATGCATGATCGGCGGCTGCCTTTCATGCATTTGGGTCGCCGTTCATGCGCCGAAGTAAAAAGGGAGAATTTACGCGATCGGCGACCCATATGCATGAACAGCGACCGTCGTTCATGCATTTTGGGTCGCCGTTCACGTCGCGACTGCAACTTGAAGCTTTTTCGTCGATCTCTTCTCACTTTTTCCTCTTCCCGGTGCAACGACACATCAACTAACTTCATGGTGCTCGATCATATCTTGTAAACAACTCAATTGTGCATGAAATCTGCATAAACAACCAAAAACCAACTCAAACGTAATAATTCCTTAAAGAATATAAATAACGCATGAGAATATCACGTAATGATCTAATCTAAGGTCAAAAGTGAGCAGATTCACATCAGTAAAATGCACAAAGTGAGTGTTTATCAACCCCCCAAACTTAAACTATTGTTCGTTCTCGAACAATGAGGAAAACAATTAAAAGAAAAAGATAAACACGAGGGGTGCATTAATTGATCATTATTTGTTTCAGACACAAAAAGGGTTTGTGATTCCCGCACCAACACTGCAATAATCATCAAATCAATGCAAACCAAATAGTTTCAATCTTGGCCTCTAGAAGTCTGCTTCTCACAAGATAGTGTATCACTCAAATTTTTACTCACATTGCAAGAAAGGCTAGTGTATACTCTCAAATTATCAACTGTACAACTTCCCTACCATAAGCTTGCTCATCGTCTAAACTCTCTACTGAATTTGGGAATGTTAGAACAAAGATCACAAAGGTCTTTATTTTAGGTTCTAATGTAGGCACATTGGTGACTGGTATGGAAAATTTGGCTAAGTGACTGAATAATAACAACCTTATAACTCCATTCACCCAAGTATTCCTCATCACATACCATACTTGTTAACTGACTGACTCAAATAATAATGACCCTAATTAAACTGAAACACGACGCATCCCATAAATGCAACTCAATAGGATTCAGACTCGACAACAAAATCATATACACAACTCTTGTGCATTATTAATTCAACAGACACAATATGCACACTCTGTGCATTTACTTGATTTTTTCATCAGCACCCTTTTTTTTTATCTTGTGTCCACTATAAAATTCTCTTGGACATATACTACACTGGCTTATTCAGAAACACTTGTGCACTCATTATGCACTTTATTTGACCACATATTGACAGACTCTTTTGTACTCATATTCACAACCAGTACTACTATACTTATCCATCCCAAAAGTGTTTAGACTTGTTACTGAAATAGAGAGACTATATTTTTCACCACCTAACATTATCAGGTACCCTTACATGTCCATCCACACCTCCTATCATCCGGGTTAAGATAGAAAGGTATTCAGGCTCAACTGGGCTAACAAAGGAGTATGTATCGGGTTAGTGTTTGGATTTAATGAGGCTACTGGAATGATGGCCTAAGATCATATCTAAGTCCTTGACATTCCTACTGCAGTTTTGAGACAGAAACCCGAGCAAGTTCTAGAGGTACAGTGCATAGTGACATTCTCTCAATCAACCGAATCACAGGCTCAAATTCTCACAGGCTATAAGCATGTCCTAGAGGCCACAAATCAATTCTGTAATAGTCTACACCTCATCAGTTCGTGTGCAAATAATCAGTACAAGTTTCACGAGAAAGAAAACATTGTCATCATGAACTTGATCAATAATGCAGATAACACTACCCAAACCATTTCAATCCCATTACAATATCATTAGATAATAGAGCTTCCAATTGCAGGCACAACTCAACTAAACTAAAGCAAATAATGGAAATAATGGAAAGTAAATAACATAATCAATTACTGGTTCACAAATTAGTACATCAAATACAGTCTGAAATCAAATACAGGTGGGAGCAGTTAGAGATACATGAAAAGATAGAGAAGAGAAGAAACACACATCGCCCGATCACATCCCCCTCCCCCAAACTTATTCAATACAAAGGGAAAGAATAAGTTTGTGGGGAAAAAGATCACGGAGGTGTGTGGAAACCTCGATGTAATCTCACTGCGGTGGTGGCCAGTACTGTGGAAAATGGGCCATGAACTGACGCATCTGATCTTTGGCTTCTTGCTAGCGTCGCCACTGCTCCTGTTCCTAGTCAAAATGACGATGTTGCGCCGCCCACTGCTCCCGCTGCTGATCCTCAAAGGATCTCCGGGCAGTCCACTCATTCCGCTGCTCTTCCTCAAAAGAACGGCGCTCAGTAGCATAAGTAGTCTGAGTTGTAGCTAACGCTTGGAGCTGAGCGTTCCAGTCTCCCCATTATTGCTCCAGGCAGCTCAATCGGTCCTCGAACGCCACACGGTGTGCGCGACGCTCATAGAAGGTGGAGGACTCCCCCGCGGGTCGAATAGAAGGCCCAGCCTGAGTGTGAGCCAGGGGTGGCTGCTCCAAGAGAAGTGGCTGGCCGGAGCTCTGTCCTCGCTCGCCTCTCTGCTCTCTGTCTTCTCCGTCCGGTCGGTGAGGTCCATGCTCGGCCTCTGCAGCCTGGATGGCCTGAGTGTGGGCCAGTGTATCCAAGCGCCAGTTGGTGCGGTAACGCTGAATCCCTACATTAGTGAGCTCGGGATTTGGCAGGGGAAAATGCATCTTGTTTCGCTGTCGGAGGTAGAAAGGGGGGTAGCTTGTGGTGATGAATCGGAGGTCGGCCAACCGTTCCAAGTTCATGAGTACCTGAGGCTCGGCACGCATCCAGACCGTAGAAATTCCCAGAGAGTGTATGATGTGGGTCCAGAGACCCCCAATGCAAATGACTCCCCGTTCGGCAGATGCGACGCACCGAGATTGCTGTAAAAAAGTCATAGCAAAATTCGACTTCTACTGGTGCAGCATGGCGTACATGACCAGGAGCTCGGACTCCCTAACAGAGTTGTTGTCTTTCCGGGCAAAACGAGTATGCACCAGGATGCGCTGAATAACCCTTAGTACCGGGTTGCGGATCTGGGTGGCCTTGGATGTCCCCGACACCCAGTTGCTGTCCTCTGGAAGGGTAAGCTGAGGCCAAAAGACCGCAACATTAAATCCTCGAGTCCGTAAATAGTCGGCTAGATTGGGGACCCCAAACGCACGGTTGACTTCTTTAACAAAGAGGTTCCTTTCCTCATTCATTGCGCGGAATCGGACCCCATTCGGTGTAGTCCTATCAGTTGTGGTGACCCGAAGTGAGCTGAGAACTTCATAAGTAATTCTTTTATGAGTGAGGGCCAAAATAGCAAGAATGGGTCCCCACCCAATGTTGTTGAACAACTCCAGAACACCATCATGCAATCCAAGCTGTTGAAGGGTGTCGGTGTCGAAGTAACGCGTGCCTTCAATACCCCGTTTGACCAATCTTTCAAAATTTCCCGCATAGTCTCCCTCACCAAAGTCAATCCCCATAGATTCCGGGGTAGGCGGGGGGGGGGGGGGGGGGGCTCAATTGCTTGGCGTCTCGGAGGCATGGCTATCTATCTGCACTTGAGAAAAACAATAATCAGAACCATTCGACATGAAAACAACGAAGAATGAACAAAACAAGTAAATTAATTCCCCTCGAGTGAGCTTAGCTAATTTCACTTTCCTAAACTCTAATTAGCAATTCCCACCATCAACAAATCCAATATAAAAAACCATAACCCCCAAACTCAATGAAGAGTGAGCATGCAAATGAGACCTAGATCTAAACAAAATCAATAACAATGGAATTAACTAAATGCAAGTGAAACCTCAGTATGCAAATATCCCCAACTCAAAGTCCTAGACTAACATAATTCAATGTGTCAAGAATCCAAACCTCAAATTCAACTCTTAAGCCTTAGGAATGCTAAACTAATAAACAATAACCAGAAATATGCCCAAACATGATATTGAAACTCAAAGTAATAGATAAAAACGAAAATTAACATAATTATACAAACTTCAACCTACATTATCAATTATAGAATGAAATAACATGCATGAAAACGAAATATATAGCAGGAATACGAAAATTACCTTGAATATGTAGCAAAATATGAACTAAACTTGCAAACCCTAAAATTTGGGGATTCCACGTTTTTGAATGAAATTGGAAAAAGTAAACGGTTGGATGGCTTCTAACTATGATGGGTAGGCAAAGTGCGGAGGGATTTGTAGCGATTTTTTGTATTGGAGACAAATTCGTAGAGAGAAGATGGTGAGGAGGCGTGGGTTTGAGTTGTTAAAAGTGTTTATGAAGATGCAATTATAAAATGAGGAGGAAAGGGGGAAAAATCCGAATTTTGCTCTGATAATACACGATCGGCAACCTAGATTGCACGATCGGCGACCGCCATTCGTGCATCTGGGTCGCCATTCATGCCACGTACGCGAAAATGAATTTAACACACAGACGGCGATCCGTTTACATGAACGGCGACCGCCATTCATGTAAATGGATCGCCGAACATGTCACGTACGCCAAAGTAATATAATTCATGAACGGCGATCCGTTTACATGAACAGCGACCGCCATTCATGGAAATGGATCGCCGTTTGACCCCCGAACTGACATTTATGATTTTACTTGAATGGCAACCCAACCAACATACTCGGCGACCGCCGAGTATGTTTTCGGGTCGCCGTTCATGTCGCGAACCTCAAAAAATTCTACGTGGAGGCCGGGGACCCACACTTTCTCATACGGCGACCGCCGTTTACGTCCACCGGTCGCCATTTGTGTAAATTCCAGCAAAACTCCTTTGTTTTAGCTCTTTTCCTGCACCCAATGAACTCAACAACCCAAAGTGAACGTACAATGTGGAAAATGGGGTAGAATGACTCGAAAAATGACCAAATCAAAGCAATAAAAGCAGATAAAAGTTGGGTTGCCTCCCAACAAGCGCTTTATTTATTGTCTGTAGCTAGACGCAGTAGTACACATCCTATGGATCATCTAGGTGAAGCTCGTGAACGAACGAGACAGACTCGGACTGAACATAAGTTTTGACTCTATGACCGTTAATAGTGAAGTGTGTGCCATCAGAACCCAGTAAATCCAAAGTACCATTAGAATTGACTTTTTGAATCACATATGGACCAGTCCATTTAGACTTAAGCTTTCCAGGAAACAAACGGAGGCGGGAATTGAATACAAGTACCTGATCCCCTGGCGTGAAGTCGCGGCTGCGAATGCGCTGATCATGGAATCTCTTGGCGCGCTCCTTATACAACCTAGAACTCTCGTATGTTTCAGTTCAGAACTCCTCCAGCTCAGTCAGCCGCGGGCACCTCTGCTCAGCTACAGTCTTCAGATCCCAGTTGATCTTCTTTACTGCCCAATACGCTCTATGCTCCAGTTCCACCGACAAATGGCATGACTTCCCAAACACCAACTGATACGACGACATACCAATTGGAGTCTTGAATGCAGTCCTATACGCCCATAGGGCATCATCCAAGGGAGTGGCCCAATCCTTCCTGGAAACCACAGACTTTTCCAAGATCTGCTTAATTTCTCTGTTGGCCAACTCAGCTTGCCCATTGGCCTGGGGGTGGTATGGAGTTGTAATTTTGTGAGGAACTCCATATTTTGCCAGCAGACTCCCCAACCACTTGTTCTTTTGTAAAAACTTGAGCACCACCTTCGAGTCACTAGTCACAGTGGGGATAGCCTCAACCCACCGGGTCACATAATCCACAGCCAGAAGGATGTATTGATATCCATGGGACTTAGGAAATGGTCCCATGAAATCAATACCCCATACATCAAAGGGCTCTATCTCAAGTATGTATTTCTGAGGCACCTCATCCCTCTTTGAGATGCTCCCCATCCTCTGGCATCTGTCGCAGCTAGCCACAAATTTCTGACAGTCACGGTAAACGGTAGGCCAGTAAAATCCACTTGTGAGGATCTTTATGGTTGTCCTGTTCGCCGCACAGTGGCATCCATAGGGGGATAAATGACAATCCCCCATCATCTGTTCTCGCTCCTGCATTTCGATGCACCTCCGGATCACCATATCAGCACAATGGCGGTAGAGGAAGGGCTCATCCCAGTAGTAGAACTTGCCATCGTGCAAGAACTTCCTCTTCTGATGTGAGGACATATCAAGCGGTAGAACACCTGCGACTAAATAATTCACCAGATCCATGTACCATGGATCGATCTCCTCAGCTACGAGCAGCTGCTCGTCAGGAAAAACCTCAGTGATCCAGATCCGGGGATCATTTCCCTCCACCGGATTCTCCAGCCTAGACAGGTGATCTGCTACCACGTTCTCACATCCTTTTCGGTCCTTAATCTCCATATCAAATTCCTCCAGTAGCAGAATCCACCGGATTAGTCTCGGCTTGGCCTCCTTCTTCTCAAACAAATATAGGATCGCAGCATGATCCGTGTAGACCAGCGTCTTTGCCCCAACCAAATACGCCCAAAACTTGTCAAATGCAAAGACTACTACTAGAAGCTCCTTTTCAGTGGTAGTGTAATTGACCTGGGCTTCATCCAACGTCTTGCAGGCATAGTGAATGACCCTGAAAATATTGTTCCTTGTCTGACCCAGGGCAGCCCCAACTGCAGTATCGCTGGCGTCGCACATCAGAACGAAGGGCTCTGACCAGTCTGGTGAGATAAGTATTGGAGCAGTTGTGAGGGCCAGCTTCAGCTTCTCAAAGGCCTGCAAACAGTGTTCATCAAAAACGAATTTTGCGTCCTTCATAAGTAGAGAACTCAGAGGTTTAGAGATTTTAGAAAACTCCCTTATAAACCTCCGGTAGAAGCCTGCATGACCCAAAAAGCTCCTCACCGACTTCTCATTGGTGGGGGGTGGCAGCTTTAAGATCACCACAATCTTGGCACGATCTACCTCTAAACCTGCAGCAGAAACTTTGTGACCGAGGACAATGCCCTCTTGTACCACAAAATGACATTTTTCCCAATTCAAAACCAGGTTAGTCTCTTGACAGCGCTGTAGAACAGTAATCAAGTTTTCTAAACAGTTATCAAATGAATGACCAAACACAAAAAAATCATCCATAAAAACTTCCATAATGTTTTCAACTAACCCACTAAATATAGACATCATGCATCTCTGGAATGTAGCAGGGGCATTACATAAACCAAATGACATGCGTCTGTATGCAAAAATACCATAAGGACAAGTAAAAGCAGATTTATGCTGGTCCTCGGGGGCTATCGCTATTTGGTTATATCCAGAATAACCATCTAAAAAATAGTAAAAATCATACCCCGCTAACCAGCCAACATCTGATCAATAAAAGGGAAAGGGAAGTGGTCCTTACGAGTAGCACTGTTAAGTGCTCTGTAGTCGATGCACATCCTCCAGCCCGTGACAGGGCTGTGGGCGATCTCCTGGCCACTCTCGTCCTTGATGACGGTAGTACCTCCCTTTTTGACCACCACTTGAGTGGGGCTCACCCATTCGCTATCCGAGATGGCATAGTGATAAACACTCATTCTGTGCATTCTTTTGATAGATTCTTGTTCGATTCACACTTCAATTTGAATCATTGCGTACTGTTTTCATGTGTTATTCTTATTCTTCAGGAAAATATTACGTTTGGTTGTGTTTGATGTTGTTTGCACAGATCTTATGCCTTTCCGAGTTCAAATGGGATGATTGAGCAAGTATTTGCGGAGTTGATCAATGTGGGTTGCATTTGTGAAGGAAGAGTTAGAATTTTTAGAAGAATTCATGAAGAAAGGAAGAAAAGGAGGTTCGTGACACAAACGGCGAAGAGAAGTGCAGAACCGGCGACCGGCCTGCAGAACCGGCGACCGGCTCTCAAATCCGGCGACCCGCCGGATGGAACGGCGACCGCCTCCCTTGGCGTCCCAGGTCGCCGGTTTTGCCATTTCCTTCGACGCAAAACCGGCGACCGCACCTCTCGTCCCTGCGTTCGCCCGACGTGTCTCCAGTTTACGTCAAAAAGCATATCTTGTGGCCCAAGACTGAAAAATACTCCGTATCTTTTATGATTTAAATTCCCCATCTATAAATAGGAGATTAAATAGCCTTAAAAAGGTTCCTGATTTTTATTCTCCACATCCCTAAGGCTAGAGAAAGAACGTAACAGTGGAAACTCAAGGAGAACTTGAAGAGCAGGTCAAGAATTGAAGATTGAAGACTGTTCCGGGTTTTTAATTTCCATGTTCTTGGTTATTTTGACTCTTCATCTCTTTGCTTTTCTTGAATTTAGTATGAGTAGCTAAATTCCCATTTGGATTCTAGGGTTTTGAAACTTTGTATTTATTCATTCAACAATTTTATGCAATTTAATTGTCCCTTTTCCTTTGATGTTCTGATTTAAGTTGGGATTTTCAATAATTGCGATTAACTGGCCATTAATTGTGATTTGAATTGGTAGTTTTTGAACCGAGAGGTCTATGTTATCAATTAAGACGCAAATAAATTAGATTTATTAAAACAATTATCCGAGAGGAAATTGAATTTTTAAAGGGTTTGAAATCCAAGGTTTTTACTAAGAGTAAAAGTCGCTTTGCGCATCCGAGAGGAGTCAATACGTCTTTTATTTCCATGTTATGGTTTAGAATCCGAGAGGATCACCTGATAACGTTTTTGAGATTAACTCACATCATTTGGAAATTAAATTGGGATTAAATTGTATGAAATGTTGTTTGATTATTACGCAAAGTGGATTACCCTGGAATCCTGCATTCTCATAAATCTTTTAAATCGTCTATATCCTTATTTTCTATTTATTTTATTGCAAGAGATTTTTATGTTTAAAACAAAACCTTTTCTTTTTCCGATTTACCTAGATAGTAGTACGGTATCTATGTTTCAGTGCTTGGTTGTACTTCGATCCTGCAATCCTTGAGATTCGATAAATTATTACTTGCCCTCTGCAGTGGTCTGTACACTTGCAGAATAGCGTGTTGAAAAATACGCTATCAATTTTTGGCGCCGTTGCCGGGGACTGCAAAGATTTACGGCTGACACTAATTCTGATATTACGCTATTTACTCTAGGCTTTATTTTCTGCATTTTATTTTTTTTTAATTCTGTTATACTCTGTGCCGTTCACAGGTGTGTTTCCTTGTGCAGGTAGTATATGCAAACCAGGGCAAAAGGTCCAGCTGCTGAACCTTTAAACCCAGAAATCGAGTCTACCTGCCGAAGAAACGACGCGAGAAGGAAGTTAGTGTTTACTATGGCTGACAACCAAGCTGCACAGAAAGCTGAGCTGCAGAGGCAGCTGAACAAGATGGATCCATAGGTCCACCTCTACTATGTCTAGCTACAGACAATAAATAAAGCGCTTGTTGGGAGGCAACCCAACTTTCTATCTCTTTCTAGTTATTTAAATTTATGTTATTTCTTTTTATTTTCATATTTTACGTTCACTTGTGGTTGTTGAGTTTGTTGGTACAGGAACAGAGCTCGAAGTGCTAGAAGTTACATAAGTCTATGGCCCGCTCTCCACCGCAGTGAGATTTATTCAGGTTTTCTCACACATCTCTGTGATCCTCTTTTCCACAAACTTATTCTCTCCTGTGTTTCGAATAAGTTTGGGGGGAGGAGGAGGTGATCGGTTGATGTGTGTTTCTTCCTTATTTTCTTTTGAATTTAATTTGCTTTTGTTATTAGTTTAGGTTATTTAATTGGTTATCTGTTGAGTTAGAGTCAATTAGGAATTTTTATTTCGTTTGGATTGTGATTAGGATTTTTATTTCGTTTTATTTCATTTTGATTGAGTCTATGTTGGAACTTGGATTTTGGATAGTAAAGGATTCTTAGGGTGTTTATTTTTGCGTTATTGATCAAGTTTATGACGACAGCCCTTTCTTTCTCGTGAGACTTGTATTGATTGCTGTGAATGATTTGGTGATGTGTGGATTGATGAAATTGATTTTGGCCTCTTGAGTAAGCTTATAGCCATGTGAGAATTTGAGCCTATTTTTGTTTCATTGAGAGTATGTCGCTGTGCATTTGATCTCTAGAACTTGCTCTGGTTTCTTGCTCAAAATTGCGTAGGAGAGTGTCAAGGGTTTAGAAATGATCTTAGGCCATCTTTTCATAAGCCACAATGAACCCAAACACTAACCTGATGCATTACTCCTTTGTTAGCCCAGTTGAGCCTGAAAACCTTTTCTTTCTTAACCCGGATGATAGGAGGTGTGGATGGATTTGTAAGGGTATCCAACAATGTTAGGTGGTGAAAATAGAGTCGTTGTCTAGAGCTGTATGAGGGACCATCTTTATTAGTTACATTATCACAAACACTGTCTTCTATACTATTTTATCCTTGGTGAAACCCCTTTGAGCCTGTTACTTTTCTGTCTTGTCTATGAGTCAAGAAAAGTGTTTTAGTTCTATCTTGTCTATGGGAAAGTGCTATGTACAGGTGCAGGGTATCTTGTCTATAAGGTTTGGGTGAAATAAAGGGTAGATTGGTTGCTGTTGTTCAATATTTAGCCTTTGAGTCCTTGGTTTTCTGTCCTTGTCTATAAGTGAAAGCCTGGATTCCTTCTTGTCTATGAGTTGAGGTGAAAACAAAATATATTGGGCAATAGTTGTGATATTTGTCTTGTCTATGAGACAATATCTGTAGAAAGATAAGAAATTATAATTCGTGTTCAAAAGAAAGTTGGTCCTAAAAAATTTACTGTGATAGCAGTCTGTGTTGGTTGGTTAGATACGTGGTATGTGATGAAGAATAGTGGAGTGAATGGAGTTATAAGGATGAATTTGTTCAGTCACTTTAGCCAGATTTTCCATACCTTTCACCAATGTGCCTACATTAGAACCTGAATAAAAGACCTTTTTGATCTTTATCCTAGCATTCCCATTGTCAGTGGAGAGTTTAGACGATGAGCAAGCCTATGGTAGAAAGAGTGTGCAGTTGACAATTTGAGAGTATACACTAACCTTTCTCACTATTCGAGCGAAAATGAGTGATACACTATCCTGTGAGAAGCGAACTTTTAGAGGCCAGGATTGAAATTGTTTGTTTGCATTTAACTGATGAATTTGCAGTGATTGGTGTGGGAATCACAACCCCATTTTGTGTCTGAAACAGCTAATGATCAATTAATGCACCCCCCTCGTGTTTATTTTAGTTTTGTTTTGTCTTTTCATTGTTCGAGGACGAACAATAGTTTAAGTTTGGGGGGTTTGATAAACACTCACTCTGTGCAATTAATTGATAGGTTTTATTTAGATTATTACTTCAACTGAGCTAATTATGTGGTGTTTTCGTGCATTATTCTTATTATTTGAGGAAATATTACGTTTGGTCTTGTTGATGTTGTTTTGCATAGTTTAGACGCATTTTGAGGATTAAATGAGACGGTTGAACAAGTATTCGAGGAACTGATCACGTTGGGTTGAATTGGGAAGAAAAAGAGATAGAAAAATCACAAGAGAGTCGGGGAAATGGAGCTTCGTGACACAAACGACGAGGAAGGTGCACAGCCGGCGTTCCACCTGCACAGCCGGCGTTCCACCTGCACAGCCGGCGACTGCCCTGCAAATCCGGCAACCCAGCATCCTGGCCGGCGACTGCATGTGCACAAACGACGTCCCAGCTCCAAACCTGCGAGGAAAACCCCAAGCCGGCGTTCCACCTTCAAAACCGGCGACCGCCGGCTCTCATGGTGGGTCGCCGGTTTCGTCCTCAGCTCGCCGGATACGTCTTTTGCCTACGATACATAACCGGCGATCGCCCCCCCCCTGCCGGCAATCGCCGGACGTGCTCTCCTGCTCGTGATTTTCCGCAGTGTTTGACGTATCTCACGTATCTTCTGGCCCAAGTTTCGTTTTATTTTCATATCTTTTGAGATTTGAATCCCTCACCTATAAATATAAGTTAGAAAAGCCAAGAAAAGGTTCCACAATTATCATTCCCACATTCCTACGTTCCGAATTTACTTCAAAGGCTAGAAAACAAGGGTTTTCTACAGAAATCCAAGGGGAACTGGAAGAGCATGTCAGGAATTGAAGATTGAAGACTACGGGTTTTTAATTTCCTTTTCCTGTTTTTATGACTCTTCATCTCTTTGTTTTTCTAGGATTTAGCATGTCTGGCTAAATCCCTTTTTGGATTCTAGGGTTTTGAAACCTTGTATTTATTCATTCAACAATTTATGCAATTTAATGTTCCTTTTCCTTTGATGTTCTAATTTTATTTGGGATTTTCATAAATTGTGATTAACTGGCCATTGATTGTGATTTGAATTGATAGTTTTTGAACCGAGAGGTCTAGGTTATCAATTAAGATGCAAATAAATTAGATTTATTAGAACAATTATCCGAGAGGAAATTGAACTTTTAAAGGGTTTTGAAATCTAAGGTTTTTATCAAGAGTAAACGTCCTTTTGCGCATCCGAGAGGAGTCACTAGGTCTTTTATTTCCATGTTATGGTTTAGAGTCCGAGAGGATCACCTGATAACACTTTCGTGATTGCTCACATCTCTGGAAATTAAATTGGGATTGAATTGCATGAAAACGTTGTTTGTTTAATAGTCAAAGTGGATTGCCCTGGAATCCTATTTTCTCATTGTTTTCTAAAATCTTTAATTAAATCTTTTTATTTTATTATTGCTATTTAAATCAATTAGTTTAGATAAAACCAAAATCTTTTTATGAGTCGCCTAGATAGTAGTAAGATATCTATGTTTTAGTGCTTAGTTGTACTTCGAGCCTGCAGTCCTTGAGTTCGATAATTTATTACTTGCCCTCTGCAGTGGTCTGTACACTTGCAGATTAGCGTGTTGAAAAATACGCTATCACATAGATCATGCCAGCGTCCAGTAGTTTCAGCACCTCCTTTCGCACAACCTCCTGCATAATGGGGTTCAACCTTCGCTGCGGTTGCGCCTTAGGCTTGTACCCATCTTCAAGTAAAATCCTGTGCTTGCAAATAGAAGGGCTAATACCCTTTATGTCAGATAGCGACCACCCAATAGCAGATTGGTGGTCTCTCAAAACTCACAGTAATCTATCCAACTGACTAGTAGATAAGGTGGCAGATACTATTACCGGATATGTGTCGTTTTAGCCCAAGTAGGCATACCTCAGATGGTCCGGTAGGGGTTTTAGTTCTAGCACTGGAGGCTCCTTCGTGTCCTCATGCAGCAAGGTTTTCTTGCGAGCTTTCTCTTCTTCTTCCTCACTCCTCAGCTTCAGAAAATTAGCACTTTCCAACCTGCTCTTTTCACCTGCACCATCTAATGCTAGAACAGACTCTAGCAGCTCATCACAGGCATCATAAAGCTCATCACACGAATAAACAGAATTTTGCACCCCATAATCCAAAGAATCAGTAGAAATAACAGATGAGTCACAAGGATACAAAACCTGTACCATATCGCACTCCTCCAAGCAGTCATCTGAGTCGTGGCGCTCCATGGCCTTGTAGATGGAGAAAGTGATCTTTTTGTCATTCACCCTCAACGTGAGCTCTCCTTTTTTAATATCAATGAGGGCATCAGCAGTGTTGAGGAAAGGCCTCCCAAGGATGAGTGGAATATTTCGGTCCTCTGCCATGTCTAGTACCACAAAATCAGTTGGGAAAATGAATTCCCCTACCTTCACTAGCACATTCTCTACTACCCCTTTAGGGTAGTTCACCGACTTGTCAGTCATCTGGAGTCTGATGGTGGTCGGTTTGATGTCCCCAATCCTCAGTCTATAAAAAATAGATAAGGCCATCAGATTGATGTTGGCCCCTGAATCGCATAGCACCTTCTCAAAAGTCTGCCCTCCAATCACGCAGGTGATAGAAAAATAGCCAGGATCAGCCCTTTTTACCGGCATTTTCTTCTGAATAATTGTGCTGCATTCTTCAAATAAATTTACAGTCTCGAATGCGCCGAAGGGCTTCTTCTGGGTAACCATATCCTTCAGAAATTTCATGTACCCAGGAATTTCCTGCACAACTTCAATCAGAGGGAGGTTGATGTGGATCTTCTTCATATGCTCCAGAAATGTTTTGTATCTCTCCTCCTTTTGCTTCTTAGCAAATTGCTATGGAAAGGGAACAGCGATGGGACCAGCTGATTTGGAATTGACTTTAGGACCAATTCTCTTGCTCTTTTGAGTTTGTTCTTTTTCAGGAAGAACAGGAGCAGGCTGTGCAACTTCAGGTTGCACAGGCGTGTTAACGGGCATAGATGGGCCCTCATAACTCCTATCACTGCGAGTAGTAATGGCATTGCAGTGGTCCTTCGGGTTTACTACGGTATTGCTGGGAAACTATCCAGGAGTGTGCTGATTGCCAATCACATTCGCAATCTGGGAGATCTGTGTATCCATATGCTTTAAGTGTTTCCCCATCTCCCCCATGCCAGTCTATAATTGAGCCACATCACCCTCAATTTTATTGGTCTTAGTCGTAGACACAGAAATAAACTGGGTCAGAAGTTCCCACATGCTTGGCTCCTTAGGCTCGTTCACAGCCCCATTGTTCGCAGAAAAACCAGGTGGGGGCTACAGTGCATTGTTTGGATTGGCGTAGGAGAAATTGGGGTGATCCCTGTTGTTGGGGTGATAAGTCATGTTCCCTGCAGGATATCCCCTGTTGTTATGGAAGTTCCTCTGATTTACATAGTTAGCATCTTCCATCTGCATCTCAACTCCCTGATCAAATCCCTGATGAGGTATGTTGTTCTCCAGCTTGGAGAGACGCTGCTCCATAGATTTTGTAGATGCAGCCACCTCCTGCCTCATCAGTTTAATCTAAGCAACCATATCCCCAGTATCATCCACTGCTGCTATCCTCCGTTCCAACCTATCTGTAGGCCAGTTGTACTCACTCTTTGCCATAACTTCCAGCAAATCTAACCCTTCTTGTGGTGGCCTAGCAGTCAATGACCCTCCAGCTGAAGCATTCACATGCGTTTGAGTCTCCTTGTCCAACCCCCTGTAGAAGTGGCAGACCTGCTGCTTTTCAGTAAAACCATGGCAAGGGCAGGCGCACAACAAATCCTTGTAACGCTCCCATGCCTAATAAAGTGACTCCCCAGCAAATTGTCTGAACTGTGTGATCTGAGTCTGCAGTTGTATGGTCTTGCTAGGTGGGAAGAACTGGATCAGAAACAGCTTGCATAATTCCTCCCATGTAGTGATCACACTGCGATTCAGAGACAGGTACCAAGAGAGGGCTCTGTCACGCAGTGTGAATGAGAACAGACGCAGTTTGATGCAGTCCATCGGCACCAGATTCTCCTTGACCGTGTCGCACAGCAGCAAGAAAGACTGGATATGCACATCGGGATCCTCAGACGGTAGTCCCCCAAACTGATTTTGTTGGGCGGTCTGAATCAATCCGGTTCTCAACTCAAAGTTCGGTGTATCCATCTTCAGCCCAAAATCTGCATGACGATGCATGTCAGTCATCGGCTCATACATCTCATCAATAGTCGGCTGGTGAGGTGCAGTCGGAGGCTGCTGCTGTTGGAGTCTCAGATTCATCTCTTGCAGCTGCCTCTGCAAATCAGCTATCTGCGCTGCTTGATTATTGTCGGCCATTGAGAATTCTAACTTTCTTCTGGCGGAATTCCTTCGGCAGGTGGATTTGATTTCCGGATCTATGGGTTCAAGTGCTGGACCCTTTGACCTGGTTCGCATATACTACCTGAAATAGAACACCAGAAGTGAGCAGCGCAGCAACAAAAATAAAAAAAAGTACAAAAATAAAGCAGTTAATGTTTAAAGTAGTGACGCAATAACAGAATTAGTGTCAAGTATAGATCTTTGCAATCCCCGACAACGGCGCCAAAAACTTGATAGCATATTTTGCAATACGCTAACACTGCAAGTGTATAGACCACTGCAGAGGGCAAGTTATAATTTATCGAACACGAAGATTGCAGATTCGAACTAAATGCAAGCACTAAAGCACAGTAATTTTATTACTATTTAGACGATCCGAATAAAGAGTTTGGGTTTATTTAAAACTGAGCAATAATTAAAATAAACAATTAAATTATTAAAGTTGAGAAAATAAGAGAACTAGGATTCCAGGGTAATCCACTTTGAAGAACTATCAAACAATCATTTATATAATCCAATTCAAATTTAATTTCCAAAAACGTGAGTTAATCTCATAAATATTATCAGGCGACCCTCTTAGACTCTAAAGCATAACATGGAAATAAAAGACCTAGTGACTCCTCTCGGATGCGCAAAAGGACTTTCACTCTTGATAAACCTTAGATTTTTAAAACCCTTCAACAGTTCAAATTCATCTCAGACATTTGACCTATCAAATCTAACTATTCTGCATCTTAATCAATAACCTAGACCTCTCGGTTCAAAAATTACCAATTCGAATTACAATCAATGGCCAGTATCTCGTAATTAAAGAAAACCTCAAATATAATTAAAACATCTATGGAAAGGGAAAATCAAATCATATAAACAATGGAATGATTATTCTACAAGTTTCAAAACCCTAGAATCCACAAAGGGATTTAGCCAATCATGTTAAATTCCATAAATTCAGAGAAAAGAAGATACAAGAATATAGAAAACATGAAGCCAAAAACCAGTATTCTTCAATCTCAAGTCTTCAATCTTCAAACTCTGCTTCGTTCTCTCTTTTCTCAATAAGCGATGCACAAAAAATACGTGAACGAACCTTTTTGAGTCTTGGAAGCCTCTATTTATACTTATCTTGTTCAAACCGAAAAAGATATGGGATTTGTATCAATTTTCGCCCAAAAAGTCACGATGGGCGACCCAAAAAGCGTCGATGGCGACCGCCGAACGTGCGCCCGGGTCGACATCCATGCACCATACCAAATCCAAGGATTTTTGCACGATCGGCGACCAATATGCATGATCGGCGGCCGCCGTTCATGCATTTGGGTCGCCGTTCATGCGCCGAAGTAAAAAAGGAGAATTTACGCGATCGGCGACCCATATGCATGAACGGCGACCGCCGTTCATGCATTTTGGATCGCCGTTCACGTCGCGACTACAACTTGAAGCTTTTTCGTCGATCTCTTCTCACTTTTTCCTCTTCCCGGTGCAACGACACATCAACTAACTTCATGGTGCTCGATCATATCTTGTAAACAACTCAATTATGCGTGAAATTTGCATAAACAACCAAAAATCAACTCAAACGTAATAATTCCTTAAAGAATATAAATAACGCATGAGAATATCACGTAATGATCTAATCTAAGGTCAAAAGTGAGCAGATTCACATCAGTAAAATGCACAAAGTGAGTGTTAATCAGAAGCTCAGTCCTAGCTATTGAAATGGGTTTCCTTATATTAGGGATCATTTGTTTCACCCATTTCTTAGGCATAGTAAGCTTCATCTCAGGTTTATTTAGTTTTGACACCAAATCACTTTTAAGCTTCGGGTTGTAACTCAGTTTGGAGACCGACTTCTTCCCTTTGCCCTAATTGGCCACCTCAGAGTCCTTGTCATGATTGACTTCTCCTTTGCCTAACTGCTTAAATTCTAAACCAAAATCCTTTTTAAAATGATGGTTTGAAATATTTTTGATTTTAGAAGTTGATGCATGAGTGCTCAAAAATATTTTTAGAAAATCCTAGCCCTAACTTATCAGATGGATCTCTTTGTAAGCTTAGAGCTTCTGAAACCTTGCTAGTGCTTGAATAGAGTGAGCAAATAAGTTTTTGATCACTAGAAACTTTTAGTTTTAAGGATACACACTCTTCAGAAATAGTTTTGAAAATTTCAAGTAAAGTGGAGTGTTCACGTTTAAGCTTAGCTAGCTCATCACTAATTGACCTTGATTCTTGGATCTCCTCGGTCAGTTTTGAGACTTGGAGTTTCAGTGAGGTATTCTCGCCAGCTAAAACATTTTTAAGCTTGTAAAACTTTGAGAATTCTTCATTTAAAACTTCAAGAGTATCATCCTCTAAATCCGAGCGATGGAATTCAGAGTCCTCTCCAATGAAAACATGAGAACTAGAAACTGAGTTTTGAGTAGTTACCAATTCCTGAGACTCAACTTCGGTTCCTTCTTCTTTAGAGTTAGAATCCTTGTCTTCTCCAAGTCTGGCCATCAGCACAAGAAATGCGTCTTGTACGGCTTCATCATCTGAAGTGTAGTATCCATCATCATTGTTTGAGATGTCTGGCACCTCAGTTCTGGAAAGCATATCCTTTGCTATTCCTCTGGATGCTTTCTTCTCGAAGATCCTTTTCAGGCGCTCCCTCTCCTCCTTCGATACCACCAGGCGTTCATACTTGAGATGGTTAGGGGAGGTGCATTCGAAGCACGCGTTTGGGGGTCTGTCACTGAACTTCTGTTCATTGCCTTGAGAACCTTTTGTCTTTGCCTTGGCCTTCTCTAGAAGCTTAGTCAGCTTCCTCATCTGCTCTTCAAGCTCGGCCACCAAGCTCTATTCCTCCTTCTTCTGGTAGGAAGGTGTTGGTGATGGTGCTGACTTTGATGTAGAGCTTTGGCCAGGTGCTTTATCAGCTTGGTAAGGCTTCTAAGGCCTTCTCTTGAAATCTCTTTTGACGAAGAATGCAACATCTTCTTTGGGTTGCGTGCTGACACTCCGCACGGCTTCGCTCCTGTTTGCCATCTGAATATCCTATTCATGGGCTTGAAGTTGGGAAAACACATCCTTCATGAACATCTTTGATAGATCCTTCTCCTTCAAGCTTGTGGTTTTTACAGATCAGTCTTCCTTGGGCATTTTGGAGAGGATCTTGGCATATAGATCTACAACAGAATACTCTCTCCCCAAGTTTTTACACTCACAAATAATTGAATTAAATCGTGCTTCCATAGATTTAATGTTTTTACCAGGAAGCATTTGAAATGATTCATACTTATCTACACAGTTTTGATGCTTGTTCCACTTCATTTGATCGGTTTCCTAGCAAAGTGTGCCAAGAAAATCCCAAACCTGTTGGGCCGTGTCATGCTCTAGTGTTTCGACTACCAGAGCCTCTGGTAGGGATTGAAGGATCATCTCCAGAGCTATGGCATCTAGATGTGTGCGAGCTTTATCTTCTGCAATCTACTCAGCATAGGGCTTCTCGATTATTTCTGGTTCGTCGCCTCCTCCAAGCTAAGTTTTGACCTTGGTAATCTTTACGGGTCCATTATTAATCACATCCGCCATTTCTAGATGGATGTTTTTCAGCATTATCAAGGACCTCTTCCTCCATATGTTGAAATTTTTTGGAGTATACTTGGGAAGCTTTGTAATGTGAGTCATCTCTGTATACCTGAGCTTGATCACAAGAAACAAACGAGTGCAAAGAAATAGAGATCTGGTCCTAAGCGAATCAACACAACCTTGGTCTATAAGTGTAGGGTTTTTTCCGTGAACCGAATCACCAAAACCAATTTCAACCGGATCGATTTATGGTTATTGCACATAATTAAAATTCAAAAAACCCTAGCATACTCCGAATTTAATACATAGATTTGTGGATTTAGGGTTTACCGTAACTCCGTCGAGTCTGAACCGATCTTTCGCGTTTGAATTCCAAAAACTCAATTCAACCACGCGATTCGATTTAATCTGCGGAAGCAGAAATCAGTAATCTGATTTATTAGAAAAAAATCGAAAAACAAAGAGAGAAGAAAAGAGAAATTTGTTCTCCAGATTAGATCTTCAGGGCTGTGTCCCAATGCTGCTTAGATCTGCTACTGGTGAGGATTCCACATATCTGTGTTGTAGGCCGGAGCAGAAAAATCCTTCTTCTCCCCTCTACAGGCGCCGCCCACACTCTCTCTGCCTCTAGGGTTTCACTGATTTGAATGTGTTCAATAGTGGCTAGGGTTTCCAGAGAGAATGGTCTATTTATAGACCCAGGGTTTTATCCCTAATAGGCTACTGGGCCCTTTTTCAGCATGTTTAATTGGGCTTGTCCTGGGACCTAATGCATATAATAAAGTGGGCCTATAATTAATTAATTCCCATGTCCACAACCCAGGACACAATTAATTAATTAATATTAATTCTTTTTCACCACAGAATTAATACTGACCTACCCCTTTATTACCATGTTATGAGAACGGGCTGCATTAATTGAGAATCCCCATATTTAAGGTTACCGGACATCCATTAATTAATCGGAGCCTCTGACAAGCTCTAACTACAATTAATTAATATCTTATTATTCTTGAGTAGTACCACTCAAACCTTATCACTCTTGCCTGAACTTAATCAGCCTGCAGGACTTTGGCACGATGAATGTTATTGAGCTCCTCAGGGAATTTCCCCATCCTATTACTCGGATATGGTTACCTAAACCCAGTCTCAGGCGGTACTACACGAACTGTTGTTACCCAAGATGCGGATATGCGAGCACGTTACTTAGGCTCTCCACCATGGCAAGTCAAAGCAACAGTCATCCCGTGTAAACCCCTGAACCTTCGTTAGGGTTTGGACTCAATCAATATAACGAGATCTTGTATTCGCTGATGTCAGACAGACGAATACATCTCACTGCTGTCCATCAATACGCCACCTCTGCGTACCAGCATGTCAAGTAACCAAGACAGACTACTTATTTCGACAATGCCGCAGCCATCCGGATAGACGTATCCTCATACGCTGTCTCGACTGTGATCAAGTTTATGTCTCACTAGGTCAAGTGATCATACTGTCTTCTGCGATCTACAACACGCCGTATGATCGTCCCTATCAGTGAGACAAGAAGATACCATTGTTCATACATGTAAGATTGTTAACAGATAGGAGAAATAAACCGTTGTATACTCATTGTAATAAATGCTTTCAGTATACAAAACCCATCAATCTCCCACTTATACTCAAAGCATAACTAAGCTATTACAGAATATACAGTCCGTCTATCTAGTCTGCTGTCACTTTAACCACTGTCAGTGGTCGGCATCCACCTTATACCCAGCTCACGAATATGTCTTTCGTGAACTTTCTGCAGCAAGCTCTTTGTAAATGGATCAGCAAGATTGTCAGCAGTGTCAATCTTCTTAATCGGCAAATCGCCCCTCGATACGATTTCTCGTATGATATGGTACTTTCTCTCTATGTGTTTGCTTGCCCTGTGAGACCGCGGTTCCTTTGAGTTTGCCACTGCACCAGAGTTATCACAATAAATTGTGATGCTCCTCGGCAAACTCAGGATCACGCTCAACTCTAAAAGGTTGTTCCAGAGCCACACCCCCTCTTTCGAGGCGTCAGAGGCGGCGACATATTCCGCCTCCATGGTGGAGTCAGCAATGCATTTCTGCTTTGAGCTCCTCCAAGATACAGCTCCACCTCCCAGGGTACACACATATCCTGAGGTCGATTTCTTCTCATCCTGGTCCCCTTGGAAATCCGAGTCTGTATAACCCACAGGGCACAAATCCTCACTTTGATAAACTAGGCAGAAATTCCTAGTTCTTTTCAAATACTTGAGAATGTGCTTTACAGCAGTCCAGTGCGCCTGTCCAGGGTTAGACTGATATCTTGCTACCATGCCAACGGCATAACAGATATCTGGCCTGGTACATAGCATCGCATACATGAGACTACCCACAGCCGAAGCGTATGGTACAAGACTCATCTCGTCTTTCTCCCGCTGTGTCTGAGGACACTGCCCACCAGAAAGACGAACGCCATGTCTGAAAGGTAGCAAGCCTTTCTTGGCGACTTGCATGCTGAACCGGGCTATCACAGTATCCACATAGGATGCCTGGGATAAGCTCAACATTCTTCTCTTACGATCTCGTAAGACCTTAATCCCAAGAATGTAGCCAGCTTCTCCTAGATCCTTCATTTGAAACTGTTCGGATAACCAAACCTTGATTTCGGACAACACTCCCTCTTTGTTTCCAAATAGGAGTATGTCATCAACGTATAGTGCAAGGAAGACCACGCTCCCACTGACACAAAGTCGGTAAACACAACTTTCATTTTCCAACTGTGCAAATCCATAGGATTTAATCACATCGTTGAAACGTAAGTTCCACGACCTTGAAGCTTGCTTAAGTCCATACAAGGACTTCCTAAGCTTCCAGACAAGATGTTCTTCGCCCTTGCTTATGTAATCCTCGGGTTGCTGCATATAGATGTCCCTACCTTCTTCAAGGTAACCGTTTAGAAAAGCGGTTTTGACATCCATCTGCCAGATCTCGAGGTCCATATGCGCAGCTATGGCAAGGAGTATCCGGATGGATTTGAGCATGGCTACGGGTGAAAAGGTTTCGTCATAGTCAATGTCCTCTTTCTGACTATAACCCTTTGCCACCAGCCTGGCTTTAAAAGCCGTGATCTTTCCATCCGCCCCTTTCTTTCTCTTGTATACCCATTTGCACCCTATGGCCCTAAAGCCATCCGGCAAATCAGTTTTCTGATATACATCCATAGCAGTTATGGATTCAATTTCAGAATCCATGGCGACACGCTATTTGGAAACATCCTTGCCTTGCACTACCTCTTCGTAAGTCAGTGGGTCAGAGTCCTCATGTCCGTCTTCCGGGCTCAAGTCCGAAGACTCACCCACGAACATGTATCTTTCCGGTTGAAAAATAACTCTCCCACTAAGACGAGGCATTGGTGCCGTGTCAGTAGTAGGTGCAGTGACTTGTGGTCCTGCACCTTGCACTGAAGAACGTGTTTGTGGTGTTGTACCTCTCACAGGTGCACCCACATCTACATGTTCCTCTTCCCTTGGGATTGCATTTTCGTTCTCAATTTCTTGAAGAACGATATTACTCCTTGACCTGTGATTACTCACATACTCGTCCTCCAAGAATCTAGTGTTGGTGCTAACAACGACTCTTTGACTCTCAGGACAGTAAAAATAACCACCTTTCGTTGCCTGGGATACCCTATGAACAACATTACTTTTGACCTGCTTTCTAACTTATCAGGTTCCTTCGACAGTACGTGTGCCGGACAGCCCCCATACTCTAAACTTGCACAAACTAGGTTTGCAACCAAGGAAGAGCTCAGAAGGTGTCTTAGGAACTGATTTAGAAGGCACCACATTAAGCACGTAAGCTGCTGTTTCCAATACGTAGCCCCAAAACGAAATTGGTAAGTTTGCATAACTCATCATTGATCTTACCATCTCTAGAAGAGTCCTATTTCTTCTTTCAGCTACACCATTTTGTTGGGGAGTACCCGGTGCAGTCCACTGGGATGTAATCCCATTTTCTGACAAATAATGCAGGAACTCGTTACCGAGGTATTCGCCACCGCGGTCAGATCGCAGCGACTTGATAGTTTTCCCGACCTTCTTTTCTACTTCAGCCTTGAACTCTTTGAATTTCTCAAAGCATTCAGACTTGTAGCGAAGCAGGTAAACGTATCCGTACCTTGAGTAATCGTCAATGAAAGTGACGAAGTACTCGTACCCTCCACGAGCCTGCGTGGACATCGGTCCACATAAGTCAGAATGGATCAATTCCAACACTTCCTCTGCTCGAGACTGACTAGCCTTGAAAGGCCTAGTTGACATCTTTCCCTCGATGCAGGATTCGCAGACTTGATAAGGTACAGCCCGGACTAGGTCCAATGTACCGTCATCTGCAAGTCTTTGAATCCATTTCAAGCTGATGTGACCCAGTCTCAAGTGCCAGAGATATGTAAGATACTCATCAGAAAAAGTAAGTTTTCTCTTCCTAGGATTATCAATTACAGATGAATTACATGCAATACTTGCGGAAGACTTGTGATTACAGTTAACAACATAAAGAGAATTATTCAGCATTCCACGACAGATAACACCGTTATTACCAATGATAGAAACACCACTATCAAAAATAATTTAATATCCATCAGCATAAAGTTTGGAAACTGAAATAAGGTTTCGCCAAAAATCCGGCACGTACAAAACATCTCTCAATGTTAAAACAGAATCATCAAAGTACAAGGTGAAATCTCCAATGGCAGCTGCACTCACTTGTGCTGCGTTCTCTATCGAGATGGTAACCTCATCATTCTTCAGCACCCTCCTCGGTGTGAACCCCTGCAAAATGTAACAAACATGATCAGTAGCTCCAGTATCCACTACCCACGAATGAGTAGAAACCGATGCTAAACATGTTTCCGTTACAAATGCAAATGACGTACCTTGTCCCTTGCTTCCGTATGCCTTCTCACTTGAAGTGACACCAACCCTCTTCATTTCATTTGACCTCCTCTCACGTGATCTGCGATCAATCATGTTCTTGAACACAGTATGAACCACATCTTTCAATGTGCCCAAGTTGTGCTCAAGATCTGATAACTCAGACTCCCATGAAGGTACGAAGGACTGTCCTGCTATGAGATCAGTGAGCAACTCTTTGAAGGAGTACTCACTTCTCTTAGCTACATCCATCTTGAAGTCATAGAATGAAAGTGGTAAGGAGTTCAGGATTATATCAATCTTAGCCCGATCAGATATACATCCACCTCTACGTGTGAATCGTCTCATGGTGTTATCCATCATCATCACATGTAGTGTTACCGAACTGCCATCAACCATTCTCTTACAGACTAGGTCTTTTACGAGATCACAGTTGATAGTTCGTTCCACTTCACCAAACGTGGCCACTAAGTCCATCCAGATCGCAACAGAGCTACAATATCCCATGTACTTGAGCTTGAGTTCTCTAGACAGGTTATCTGAGATTAACTTGTAAGTAAAATCTTCAGACGCCACCCATCTGTCATAGTACTCTTTCTCACGTCTATAGACTTTATGGTAACGTAGGGCAAGTGGCATCATAGTAAGAACAAACATGTGTTGTTTAGTCAGGAGGATATACTCAATGCAGTATCTCCATTCATGGAAGTTCGGACTAGTTAGAGGATTGAGAGCAAGTATATGATCGACAGTAGACATAGACATATCTGAAACAATAAAGAATCTTAAATAAGAACATACATGTTGAACTTCGAAAACAAATGCATTGAAAACCTTTTAATAAATCAAATACAAATGTTTTCCACTAATTCCCCAAGATTTCCCACCGCAAGCTACACTCGTAGACGTTTACGATGTCACCCTCAACCAGAACTGCGAGTTTTAAGCCCCAATCCATTTAATTTCGTTACTATGTCAGGATGCTTTTGACACTAGAAATTAATAATTAGTGAAAACCTTAGACCAAGCCATCTCTCAAGAACAGGGATGCAATTCTTGCATTATATTCTAAGATGCTTCTAAGCAATTAACCACAAATTTAACTCCGGCCAAAAGAGACAGTTTAGCATGGCACGTAACCATACCGCACAGCCCTTAAAGCTTTTGTTATCTATAATTTAAATCAATCCTAGAATACTTGTGAAAGAGATCTATGCAAGCTACACTCGTAGACGTTTACGCAAAACCCTCCCACTATTCAAATGATTTAAATTGTTTGTCTAGAAATCCCAACAACCGTACCCATGCACCTTTAGGAACTAGCAAGCTACACTCGTAGACGTTTACTAGAACGATAGATACACTTACAGCCTAGGACCGCTTTGTGGAGGTCTATTGATTTTAATTAAAAAATCTGCTTAGTATTTTTCTTTTAAAATGTTTCTTTATGCGCACACATAATTTCTTTGTTATTATATTTCCCATATTTTTGCATGTAATAATACAAGTCCAAAAATTCCCAAAATATAATCCAACAAAAGAAATTAATCACATAAGCATGCTTGAAAAACTGTAAATAATAAAAGCGATAAAACATGCTTTTCCTATTATCTACATATGCTTAATTGCGCACATAAATAAATCACATATCATACAAGGACAATTAAGGCAAACAAAAATTCCTCGTGGCCCCAAAAATAGAAAAATAAATTCTATCTATTACAAATTTGAATTTTGAATTAATTTGGATAAATCCAAATATTTTCAAATCTTCCAAATCTTCAAGGGCCTTCAAAACTGGATACACCAAATCTTTTGGATTTTTAGGCCTTTGTGATCTGATGATTTGCCCTAACCCTAATGCAAACCCTAGAGATTACACAGCAAACCACCAAAACACGAGCCACCACGACGGGACAGCAGCAGCCGCCGCCGGCCGCCGGCCAGCGCCGCGCGCATGCGCGCGCGCGCCCCGCGCGGTACCGCTATCGTGCCGCACCCGCGGCCGTGCGCTCGCGCGCACCCGCGCCGTGCTGTGCCTCGCGCGCACAGGCCGCGCCCGCGCGCTGTGCACCCGCTGCACGCCCCGGCCGCGTGCCTGCCGTCGCCCGCCGTCGTGTCCGTCGGCCCTACGTCGGCTCCGTCTTCGTTCTTCGTCCTCGACCCGTCCAATTACAAATTTTGAAAAATTACAGAAATCTATTCTATTACAATTTTTCAAATCTATACTAATCATGGATTTTCTCGTGATTTTACAAAAATAATTCAACCCTGCACGGATAAACCAACGCGGGCTGAATCAACGGGTTGCCACGAGGAACAAAAACCAAACATCCACAAAATAATAAATTCATACATGCATACAGAATTCAATTATGCACAAAAGAGCCATAAATTAGGAACCTCGCTCTCATACCAATTGTAGGGTTTTTCCGTGAACTGAATCACCAAAACCAATTTGAACAGAATCGATTTATGGTTATTGCACATAATTAAAATTCACAAAACCCTAGCATGCTCCTATGAATTTAATACATAGATTTGTGGATTTAGGGTTTACCGTAACTTCGTCGAGTCTGAACCGATCTTTCGCGTTTGAATTCCAAAAACTCAATTCAACCAGGCGATTCGATTTAATCTGCGGAAGTAGAAATTAGTAATCTAATTTCTTAGAAAGAATCGAAAAACAAAGACAGAAGAAAAGAGAAATCTGTTCTCCAGATTAGATCTTCAGGGTTGTGTCCCAATGCTGCTCAGATCTGCTACTGGAGAGGATTCCACAGATCTGTGTTGTAGGCCGGAGCAGAAAAATCCTTCTTCTCCCCTCTACAGGCGCCGCCCACACTCTCTCTGCCTCTAGGGTTTCACTGATTTGAATGTGTTCAATAGTGGCTAGGGTTTCCAGAGAGAATGGTCTATTTATAGACCCAGGGTTTTATCCCTAATGGGCTACTGGGCCCTTTTTCAGCATGTTTAATTGGGCCAGTCCTGGGACCTAATGCAAATAATAAAGTGGGCCTATAATTAATTAATTCTCATGTCCACAACCCAGGACATAATTAATTAATTAATATTAATTCTTTTTCACCACAGAATTAATATTGACCTACCCCTTTATTACCACGTTTTGAGAACGAGCTGCATTAATTGAGAATCCCCATATTTAAGGTTACCGGACATCCATTAATTAATCGGAGCCTCTGACAAGCTCTAACTACAATTAATTAATATCTTATTATTCCTGAGTAGTACCACTCAAACCTTATCACTCGTGCCTGAACTTAATCAGCCTGCAGGACTTTGGCACGATGAATGTTATTGAGCTCCTTAGGGAATGTCCCCATCCTATTACTCGGATATGGTTACCTAAACCCAGTCTCAGGCAGTACTACACGAACTGTTGTTACCCAAGATGCGGATATGCGAGCACGTTACTTAGGCTCTCCACCATGGCAAGTCAAAGCAACAGTCAACCCGTGCAAACCCCTGAACCTTCGTTAGGGTTTGGACTCAATCAATATAACGAGATCTTGTATTCGCTGATGTCAGACAGACAAATACATCTCACTGCGGTCCATCAATACGCCACCTCTGCGTACCAGCATGTCAAGTAACCAAGACAGACTACTTATTCCAACAATGCCACAGCCATCCGGACAGACGTATCCTCATACGCTGTCTCGGCTGTGATCAGGTTTATGTCTCACTAGGTCAAGTGATCATACTATCTTCTGCGATCTACAACACGCTGTATGATCGTCCCTATCGGTGAGACAAGAGGATACCATTGTTCATACATGTAAGATTGTTAACAGATAGGAGAAATAAGCCGTTGTATACTCATTGTAATAAATGCTTTCAGTATACAAAACCCATCAGTAAGAACCTTGGCGCATGATAACACTCGTTGGTCCAAAAATCAGAGTTATGTATATTGTAGTGGAAAGTAAGTATGGTATGCACTTGTTCTCCAAAACCGACTGAAACTCAGTTTGGGGTTACTAAAAGTAAGTTAAGCTCAGAAAGTGATTAAGTAGGTTTCTCAATTATACACTTCAATACTTAGCCGAGTATTGAAAGTTTTAAAGTAAGTATGGATGAAACTAAGTATGTTGAATCTAAAAAGAAAGCAAGTAAATGACTCAGGATATTATAGTGGTTTGGACTTTCCGAACTTAATCGGGAAATCCACTAAGTATCAAATTACAAGCCTTCCTGTGATCTATGGATAGCCTGTTGGCACTCCGTCTTTCAGTCTGCTATCGTCACTCGTCTGGAAACCCCTTGCAAGCTGACTCAGTCTTTAGGTCGAAGTGAGGATGCACCCCGCAACCTTCTTCCTGGTGATTAGATGTTTGCACGTTCTTCCCAGAACTCAGTTTAGTCGGCAGATGCCCGTAAGAATCAGAATCCCAGTGTAGGATAACGATTGTTATGATATTACTTGATAAATAATATTCACCAAGATGATAGCATAAGCTTTAAGCTTAGCCTTGTGCTTTGAACCACGCAGCACAGATGTTTAATTTGAGTTGGAAACTCAAGTGTTGTGAACAGAATCACAGAATAACAAGGAACTTTTGAGAAGAAAGTTTGACAGAGCTTTGGCTTATCTTAGCTTGTGAGTTCGTAATTGTTTCTGGTTGAGATATAGACCTATTTATAGGAGAATCCTTGGGTGTTTGAAATTCTGTCCGTTAGACTCGAAATTCCAGTCATTAGAGACATTGAGAATGTCTTCCAATCATGCCCATTCTTTGGTAGGTCTGCTCTGCTCTGAAAAGGTTGTACTTTCTACCTGCTCTTGTCAGACTCAGCTTCAGTCCGAGGAATCCAAGTATGGACATCCTCGTACTGACTTTTACTTAGCAATCAATACTCTTTAAGTCTGACTTCGAACAGTTCGCCTTGTGTTTTGCGAGCTTATCAAGTAAGGCCTCCATGCTTACATTCCATAGTCAGTATGAGCAACCCTCATACTGACTTCTCATAAGTCAGTATGGCAGCCTCTATACTGAGTTCGCAAACTCAGTATAGGCCTTGACCATACTTAGTGAAACCAAGTTTCACGCACGAACACTTCTTCAAATCTCAAGTATATTCTTTTCTTGGCCTTCAGCACCTAAGCTCTATTACAACTCGAATAATTCTATATAAGAATTACAAGATATAGAACTCTAGAAACTTAGTGCTAAAGTAAGTTTTGACATATCAAAACATAAAATTGAGGGAACTAAAACTTAGTTCCTAACATCAGTGCTACCGGATCTAGTATTTGTTCATCTTGTCAAATGGCTAAAAGTACATATTTACCTTTTGAGGCAAATGGCAAATTGCTTCTGTTGTGCTTGAATTGATTCATTGTGATTAATGGGGGTCTGCACTCGCCCCTATTTATGATGGTTATAAGTAGGGAAAACTATGAAAAATACCTTAATATTTTCTTTTCCTTGAATTATACCCTAATGCTTCATTTTGTCAATTAAAAATATCCTTCACTATGAAAAATACCCCAATATTTTTTTATAACTAAATTATCCCCTAATGTTTGATTTTGTCAATTAAAAATACCCTCAATCATTAACGATGTTACAATTTTGATGAATCATACATTAAATAATGCGTGACATTTATTCTTCTTTTTTGTATATATGTGGCATATATTGTATTAAGATTAACGTATGATTCATTAGGATCTTAACATCGTTGGCGATGTAGGGTATTCTTAATTGACAGAATAAAATATTAGGGTATAATTAAGTGATATGAAAAACTTTAAGATGTTTTTCGTAGTGTAGGGCATTTTTAGTTGACAAAATAAAACATTACGGTATTATTCATAGTTGACCAATACTTTGGCGTATTTTCCATAGTTTTCCCTAATAAGTATTATGTGGTCTTTGTTGATGACTATTCACGCTTTCTGTGGATCTATCTTTTACAATCTAAATCAGATTTCTTTAATACTTTGGTACATTTTCATACTCTTGTATGCAATCAGTTTTCTTGTACTGTCAAAGTGTTTGAGAGTGATGGAGGCAATGACTTTGTTAATGCACAAGTTTGTGAATTTATACATGTACATGGAATCCATCATCAAATATTTTGTCCCTATACACCTTAGCAAAATGGTCGTGCAGAGCGTAAGCATTATCACGTCACACAAACAGGTCTCTCTTTGTTGTTTCACTCTCATGCTCTTGCCTCTTTCTGGTTCGATGCGTTTGTTACTATTGTATATATTATTAATAGATTGTCATCCTCTATTCTGCAAAATAAACCTCCCTTTGAAGTTTTTATTTGGTTATGTTTCGAACTACACTAGTTTTCAACCCTTTGGTTGTCGAATTATTCCTTTTTTACGTGATTATGCAGCTAATAATTCTCCTCAGAGTCGCACTTGCATCTTCTTGGGTTATAGCAGTATGTATAAAGGTTTTCGATGTCTGGATCCTAGCTCACCAAAGGTTTTCATTACACACCATGCAAAGTTTGATGAAACCCGGTCTTTCCTTTTTCTAGTAGGTCCAGTACTTCATCACACGATCATCTTGATATTTCAATTTCATTGATGGGGCGTCTCTCTCATCTGCATAAACTAAATCTTCTCCTTCGGTCCACACTCAAATTACTCCATCTCCGCCATGATACCTTTCACCTGTTTGGGATATGATGACCCTATTTTATTCCTAATGCTTTGCCAATTCCTACCTAGCCAATTGTAGATATTGTCTCTCACGTGCACAATACCAACGTTGCACCTGATGCCATCGAGCATACTTCTCCTAACTATATTTTCGACGAGTCTGTGGCATCTATTGAGCCACATGTTGTTCTTCCAATGATCAGTCATGCTCGCGCTGGAATCTTAAGCCACGATATCCTATTAGCCTATCTTCTACCGCTCTTCTCTCGATTTTGGTTACATGCTCTGAACTTTGTGGATTCAAATATGCCGCTAAATCTCCAGCTTGGTTATATGCCTTGCAAGAAGAAATTGACGCCTTTCGTTCTAATAATACTTGGGATCTTGTGCCTCAGCCCCCGAATACTAATGTTATTGGCTTCAAATGGATTTTTCGAACCAAATCGCATCAAC
This sequence comes from Plectranthus barbatus, assembly GCA_026898455.1. NCBI lineage: Eukaryota > Viridiplantae > Streptophyta > Magnoliopsida > Lamiales > Lamiaceae > Plectranthus > Plectranthus barbatus. The sequence goes on along the minus strand of JAPKLW010000405.1, from coordinate 5,566 downwards.
GGATTTATTGAATTTCATAAAACTCGCTTAGTTGCTCAAGGGTTTTCTCATATTCTTGGATCAGATTTTCATCATACATTAGCCTTGTTGTAAGGGTTGTTGCGGTTTGTGTTATCTTGGCTCTGCTGTTCAACGTGGGTGGCATTTGCACAAGTTTGATGTAAAGAATGACTTTCTTAATGGGCTTCTTATCAAATCTCTCTTCATGACTCAACCTCTAGGATTCATTAATCCTCGTCTTTACACTTATGTTTATTCTATTTTCTTTTTGGGAATTATGTATTGTGTTGATGCACAAAAGCATTCCTTATTATTGCACAAGAAAAATCATTAGATTGAGTGGGAATTATGTATTGTGTTGATGCACAAAAGCATCTATTTTAGGAAAAATTATGAATAATACATATAAAGTGTCTTGAACATCTTTAAAGTAAATGAGCTATATCGATAACTTTGTTGTAAAAATTTGCAAAAGCAATTCTTTAATAAATTAAATGTATTATAACCATGATTACTAATCTTACTCACACGGGCACACAACTTGGCAATGCGCGTGTTTCACTCGTGCACTATCTACCATACTAGATTTACACCCGGTGTGTTGGGTGTAATGTATAATAATAAGATATTTATTTATAAAGTAAGTTCAGTTTTGATAGTATAATTTGTAATAATTATTTAATATCATATGTTTAACTTTTTAAGTTCTTATTTACTCATCCCATTTCATATTTTAAATTTAATAAATAAAAACAACTAAAACAAACACAACATATAAAAATAGGACTTCATACTTGTATTTTTTTAAAAAAAAATTAAAAATAATAATTAGTCACTGAAATAAACTTAAAAGATAAATAAAATTAGTAAAACTCTAACAATTTAAGTGACATAAATGTATTTTTGCTATTTTTAATATAAAAATGATATTTAAATATAAAGATATTAGTATATAAAACAAAATCTATATTCACGATGATATCAATATGTAATTCAAATCATTTATACATTTGTTTATATTTTTGAGTGACTGTTAAAAAATATATCTAATTTTTATCTTGTTATAAGTTATCACCTAATTGAGTTATAAATTTAAATTTAAGAAAATAATAATACAAAAAACTATTAAAATAGAATCTCAATTCACAACTCATTCAGTCATTCAAAATATAAAAAATATATATATACTTTTTTTTAAAAAAAATTGTCTATAAAATTAATTTTTTAAAAAAGTAGTTAATATGTAATGTTTTTAAGGTAAATGACATAAATACAATATTAAAAGTTTTTTATTATTATATCATTAGAATATTGATGAATTAGTAAATAAAATAATAAATAATTGTAGATGTGATGTGATTTTTTTGGAGAAATGTGGTAAAATTGTTTATATTTATGACGATAGTAATATGTAACAAATAAAATCATATATTTGTTTATATTTTTAAGTGATTGTTTAAAAATGCTTTAATTGTTACAAATATTATATGTTATCATTTATACATTGGATTACATATCTAAATTTGAGAAAAATAACAATACATAATTATAAAATGGAACTTTAATTTATAATATTATCCATTTTTAAACTGTAAAAAGATTATGCTTGTGATTTTAAAAAGTAATTAGTCTATATGATTAATTATCAAAAGGATAGTTTATATGCAATGTTTTTAGGGTAATATGGCACAAATATAATGTTGTTGAAATTGTTATTGCTTGATATTGATGAATTAGTAAATAAATAAAATAAAATAATAAAATTATTGTAAATGTAATATTTTTGGAGGGAAAATAATAAAGTTGTAAATATGGAACTTCTTTGCTTAGTATAGATATAGATTTACAAAAAGAGTGATATTAAATATCCAAGATTTGATGGATCATCAAGCTTTAATTAATCTATGCAACATTTATGTAATACAGATATTCTTAAAAATAAGGAGACACGGGGGATCTAGGAATTTTTGTAGGGGGTTAGATTATAAAATTAAGTTAAATCAAAAAATTATTTTGACTCCTTTTTTTTCTTTAGCTCCTTTATACCATATTTTTCTTTGGCTTTAGTTCATTTTTCTTCATAACTTGTTAGAGAAAGGGTTAACTCATAAAAACTACATTACACTATTAAATCAAAAAAAAAAAAAAATGGGGTTTAGGGGCTCTATTTTATTAGGGGTGTAAATGAACCAAACTGTTCGTAAGCTACTCGGATCTCGACTCGATAAAAGCTCGATCGAGTTTGTTTAGTAAAGCTCGTTTATTAAATGAACCAAACTTGAGCATCATAGTATTCGACTCGTGAGCTCGTGAGCAGGTTCGTTAGCTAAAATTAGTAAGAAATATAAAATAATTACTTTTATAAAAATAATATTTTTAATGATTTAAGAGTAACAATAATGATAAATCTATTTAATAATGAAAAATATTTAGAATTTAAGCATGAATATGATATTTTTTTTGAAATAAATAACATTTTCTTCAAAATAATAATGAAAATCTTAAAAATATTCTAAATTTAGAAAGTTCGTTTAGGCTCGATAAAAACTCGATAACGTTCGTGAACATCAAAATATTCGATTAAAAAGCTCGAAGCTCGACTCGAAACTAAACAAGTCAAACTTGAGCACGACACTACTCGACTCGACTCAGTTCGATTACACCCCAATCTACACATAGATCCACTAGTGTAACGAGACAGTAACATATTTTAATAAATTATTAATTCTTTATTAAATATATTTACTACTTTAACTAGAAATAGAACTATTCTTACAAAAATACTAAAACAACATCTATTGCTAAATTGGCAACACAACCAATGCATGGCACACTTTGTGCCCCCCACAATCATTAAATTCAATCTCTCTCTCATTTTGACTCTTACAAGCATGGGCTTCTGACACCACCATTGCTTTTTCTGAAGCACTGCTATTCTACAATTGCATGTTGTGATGTGAGTCTCTATTTCTTAGATAATTAAGCATCTTTGTTTTTGTTTTGAATATGTCATGGATTTTAGCTTAATATTTCTTCATATTTTGTGAAGAAAAAAAAAATGCATGTTGAAAGAAACTCTGTTTCACTTCAGTTCAAAATATTAACACCATTGACGAATTCATCTCCAAAACATAACTTCACTAGCATGCATTTCATAATCATAAACCATAAACATAAACAACCACTACTTAACCAACTTAACTTCTTCACATAATCGAGCAGCTACTGGTGTTGTCATCACTGAACATGTCAGCACCACCACCCCCTCCGCGCTCACTGACCGCACCGTATGGAGCCGGAGCGCTGTTGCTGTAGTAACCGGTGGTAGCAGGAATGAAGGGCGATAGGTTGTACATCACCTGCTGCTGCTGCTGCATAGCATGCCTATTCTGCAGATTCATCGCTGGATTAATGGCGTAACCGTTGGCATTCATCATTAGAGACGACGGGTTGTAGCCCGATGCCACGTTGAAAGGAAACCCTCCTGCTCCAGAGTTGGGCTGCTGCTGGAGGTGATGAAATCCACCGCCGCTATTCCCGTGAAAACCAGCAAGCTTCATCATAGTGTTGATGTCATTCCCCCTCATCCCTTCACCGATGTTGGAGAGGATTTTCTGCTCGGTTTGGTTTTGGTTCCCTTTCCTTCCAACATTAGAGTTATTGATATGGACATTTGCTGCAGCGTTGTTGGCTTGCTTCACTGCCTCAGTTTGTTGTTTCAGCAAAGCAAACTGATTGAACCTCTCTCTCAAGAGCTGCTGCACCTCCTCTTCGCTGACCTCCTCGTCCTCGCCCTCGCCGAGAAAGTCTTCATCTTCGGCGGCCATGAAAGGCAACTTGATCTTACTGTTCATGGATTCAAGATTCTTAGCCCCATTTGGTTTCTGCCCTTTGCTGTTGTTGCTATCATCTTTGATGCAGTCAGATTTTTGTTTCTGGTTTTGGTTTGGGTTTTTGGACCAGAGCTCAGCATGCTTGCCAGCCTTCACTAGTATCTTGATGAGAGTGGCAGAGTCCAAACTTCCTGAAATGCTCACCTTTTGTTGCTCTGCATCTATCATTACTTGGTAAACTCCTATTAGTTGAAGATGAAGAGCATCACACAACTATTTCTTACTTCCAAGAAAATGTATATCACACACTGACATTTCAAGAAACCGAGTGCAGAAAAAAGAAAATGAAAAGCCCATTTGAGGAAAAAGAAACCTTCAATCCTTTGAAGGATTTTCTTCACTTTCTGCTTGCAGCCATCACAATGGATGTTCACTCTCAGAACACAAGTCTGCATAAAAATAAAAAGGGCAAAACAGAAAGAGCAAAGAAAGTTTGAGAAAAGAAGGAAATAGAGCTTTTAAGATTAAAAATAAAAGGTAACTTTAAAAGAAGAATAGAGTGAGCTAGTGAGAGAAGGGGAGTTACCTGGATCTTGAGCAGCTTAAAGTCTTCATCTTTAGTCATTTTCTTGAGTGCTGTATGGAAGTTTAAGTTCTCAACCTACAAATAAATACAAAAGTATTATCAAAGACTAAACAGTGAAAACAATGCAGATTTGGATGTCTGTTTTTTTTTTTTCCTTACAAATCCTCTCAGAAAGAAATGGGGTGGGGGAATATTGAAGGCATTGAAGTTTTGAGTAGTGAATGTGCAAATAAAGTTAAGTCAGTCAAAATGGCAGGACAGAGTGTGGAGAGAATAAAAAGACGATGACAAAAAAGCAGGATAATAAAAGAAGAGGGAGAAAGATGAAAGAGACCAAGAAAATGAAAGTCAGCAGGTGAGAGAGGAAGGTGGCCCTATTTTTAGAGGGGGCGTCCATTTGTTTAGGGGGTAAAGGGGCTATGTATATAGGCAGATTAGGCAATGTGTTTTCATCTGAAGTTTGAAATGATGTGATTTAACGTCCAAATTCTGAGAAAATCTTATTAAAAACAACAGCGACTTGACAGGCACAACTTCTATATACATATATGATATATCCCTCTAATTTTGTTTATCTCATTCAACTTTGATGCAATCTTGCATTTCTTGTTGCTAAAAAAAAAAAAAAAAAAAACGAAAAAAATCTTGCTTTTCTTGGATCCAATCCAATCCAATCACGATAATTCATGTTATCAGTCTTTGCATTGTTTTATTGGTATTTTTGCGTTGGTGAGGTGTTCAAGGGTTTGCTACTTACCAAACTTGTTTGAAATTTTTTATAATTGAGCAATTTATTAATAAAATATGTAGGAGTATTTAAAAACAAGAGTGGAATTTATTAATACCCATTCTCACTATATGCATTATGAAAATACCCAAAACATTATATTCATTCACAAAATACCCACTGCACATTCTGACACATTTCAGAATTCTGTTATTAAGGAGAGAGAAGGTCGGTGTCGGGTCTGTGTCAGGCCATCGACACCGACCCTGGCACCGACCCACAATTAAAATAAAGAAAAAAAATTCAAAAATTGAACTTTGGTCGGTGGCTGCATTCCGCCACCGACTCGCCACCGACCCTTGCCACCGACCAGAAATTAAAATAAATAATTAAAAAATTGAGAGGAGAAAATAAAATTTA
>JAPKLW010000404.1:538859-557917 GCA_026898455.1 Plectranthus barbatus | reverse complement strand
GATTACTCTTAGTGAATTTCCAGTGCTACGACTGGAGAGTGGTCGTAGATCAGTTGATCGAACCACTATAAATCCTTTGTCTTTATCAGTTTTCTGCATTACATTCTTATTTTAAACCCAGCACCCAAGTGCTGGTGTATACACTGAAAACTGATAACTGTGTAAACAAGGCCTAAATTTTTCTAAGTCTTGAATCACCAGCTGACAGGTCCCAGTCAGTTGGTTAACCAGCAAGTTCAAGAAAGCGTTTACTCTTTCATTATTTCCGCTGCTAACGTGTTAAACTCTGAAAAACCGGGGCCAACAGATCGTGCTAATAAATTATTATGAAAATATTTGTTAATATATCCGTAAAAATATTTTTATAGTTCGCTTAATTTTTGTTCGAGTAAATAAAAATCTTTATTGAATGAGTAATATTATATTATTTGAATTATTTCAATTGTGTTTAAATTGAGCAAATGCATTTATAGAAGGCTATTGACACATTTTCCAATACTACTTCATTGTTTTTTCATATAAACCTTCCACACCAGCTATTGGCATGTTTTCCAATACTAGTCCATTATTTTTTTTAATATTTAATTATATTTTTAGATTATAATTTATTATGGGCACGTTCTTCAAAAATTTTGGCGGGATTTTACGGAACCGCTTTAGTATAATATATAGATTCGTATTAACAATAATTACACTAGATAACACATTTAACAACATATACGGTGTCACATGAGCTCTTGGTTACAAAACTTTGATTTTTCCCAAATTCCTAAGCTTCCTCGAAACTCAAATTACTGGGGCTCGCTGTTTTTTTAATTTGGGGTCAAATCTTCCAATCAAACTCTCCTCAGCAGGTTTTATTGATCATGTCCCTTCTTTCTGCTTAATATATCTTAGTTAGAATGTCCATCATAATAAATTTAGCATGATTCTTAACTAAAATCATTCGAATTTAAAGAAACACATTTAAGAAAGAAAAACTGACAACTCACTGAGCAAGGGTTAAGCTAACAGGAGAAGTTGGAAACCGCGAGGACGAGATTGATGAAAGAAAACATTAAGGGAAAAAGACAATGCTTACATGAGATGCATCGGCGCGATGGAGACGTGAGAGTGGAAGCAATGGATGAGTTGGAGAGAGTCGCCGAAAGCGAGCAAGAGAGAGGGGCTCCATAAAAAGAGTTGGAGAAGGTGAAAGGCGAGAGCGAGAATCGTGAGAGTATCATTATTTCTCAATATAAAATTAATATATTTATAAATACCAATATTTTATAAAATTATTTTATGCATACCTATTTCAATGAATATGCACATGAGTGTCAACTTTTTGTAGCATACTCTATTATTTACACATGCCATTATATGCACAAGGAAATTTCTGATCTGGCTAGTTGATGTAGCTAATGTTGATCATGTTTTAATTTATAAACTTATTAATAAAAAAAACATAAGCGTCGCATAAGTTATTGGGACCTCCTTTTTAAGAACTATGCATAGTAGTTAAAATGTTTGCACATAATATTTATATTAAATATGCAAACATATGAATTTAAATAAAATAATAAGATATTCTTCTAAGTATGAAGTTGATTGTATTTACATTTATGATAAGAAAATGCATCAATTGCGCTTAGAAAATGTTCGGATTAGCTTCTTATTTCTTAGCAATTCATGCATTACTCATATTAACACGATGCACATTTTTATTTTAAAACAAATAATTTTTGTATACATATTAAATGTATTTTTCGCGCTATCATATGCTGCATTATACGTAACTCTTCATTTAATTACTTATCTTATGATTTCCGATCTAACCACAATTTCAATGTTTAAATGTGTCCAACATATTTGTAGAACTCAATAAGATGATCGATTTGATACAAGATTTCAAAAAGTTCTATCGTGTGTTGATGAAGATATCAAAGTTTATAACGAACTATTCATTTTAGGACTTATCTTTAATTCCCGATCAAACCACGATTTTAATGCTCAAATGTGTGCAACATACTTGTAAAACACATTAGACAATCATTTTGATACAAGATTTCAAAGAGTCACATTGTGTGTTGATGAATAGATCAATCTTTACATTGAATTCTTCATTAAATGACTTATGCTTCGATTCCCGATCAAAGCACAATTTCAAAGCTCTAGTGTGTGCAACATATTTGCAAACTAATCAAGATGATCAATTTGATTCATGATTTCAAAGAGTTCAATCGTGTGTTGATTAGGATATCAAGGTTTATACTGAACTCTTATTTAAGGACTTATCTTTTGATTTTAAATCAAACCACAATTTCGATGCTCAAATGTGTGCAACATACTTGTAGATTTCATTGAGACAATCGATTTGATACAATATTTCAAAGAATTTCATTTAGTGTTGATGAAGATATTAAGATTTATACCAAACTCTTCATTAAGAATTTATCTTTTAATTTAGATCATAACACAATTGTGATGCTCAAATATGTATTACATACTCGTATAATTCAATGACGATCAATTTGATACAAAATTTCGAAGAGTCTAATATATTTTAACATGCATATAAACAATAATTTTTCACTAGATAACACATTTAACAACATATACAGTGTCACATTAGTTCTTTGTTATAAAACTTTGATTTTGCCCAAATTTCTAAGCTTCCTCAAAACTTAATGGGACTGGCAGTGATTTTTTAATTTCGGGCAAAATATTACAATCAAACTCTCCTCACCAGGTTTTATTGTTCATGTCGCTTCTTTCTGCTTAATATATTTTAATTAGAATGTCCTTCCTAATAAATTTAGCATGATTCTTAACCAAAATCAATTGAATTTAATGAAACACGTTTTATAAAAAAAAGCTAACAACTCATATGGCGATAGACGAATGACAATATTAAGAGAAAAAATGGCGATGCATACATGAGATGCAGTGACAGGGATGGCGGCACAGCGGAGACGCGAGAGTGGAAGGAATGGATGAGTAGGAGAGTGTCGCCAACAGGGAAGGGGAGAGAGAGAGAGGTTATGCTGACTTGAAGTGAATAAATTCATAAAAAATCAAGGTTGGAAAAGGTGAAAAGGCAAGAGTGGAAAGTGGGAAATTAGCATTATTTTTCAAAATAAAACTAATATATTTATAAATATAAATATTTCATAAAATTATTTTTTGCAAACATATTTCAAGGAATATACACATGAATGTCAAATTTTTGTAGCATACTCTTTTATTTACTCATGTCATTACATGTATGAGAAAATTTCCAGACTGTCTGATTGATGTAGTTAGTGTTGATGAAGTTTTAATATATAAAACTTATTATTCAAAAATAAAACATAGACGCCACATAAGTTGTTGGGACCTCATTTTTAATAACTATGCATCTATTTAATATACTATAACAAAACCGAAAAATATTGTTGTAAGCCCGCCAAAATAGTCCGCCCAAACTTAAAAAGACATGCACATGCATGGTAAGTCTGCCAGTAAATTTCTTATTTTCCCAAGACAGTGCATTATTGAAATTTTCAGTGTCATCCAGTTGGCAAGAATTTTAATATTAATTTTAATCTAATTCAAGAAGATTTTGAATTTTAAACTTTTCGGCTACCCATTTTCAAATTTTGAATTTTATATAAGTCCATTACAAAATCATTTTGACCGTTCTTATTTTTAATAAACCTGAATCCTGCCTAATTTGTTATTTTTTTCTTACAGTGAGAAATTTTGTTTTTAAGCATTAGAGAAAGAAATATAGAATTATCATCCATGTGCAGCAACACAAAACATCTACACTCAACAAAAATGTCTGAATTCTGCAACAACAAGAGAAATTGTTAGCTTATAGCGGGTAAGATAAAAAAAAATAAAAAAATCTTATTTTGATTAATTTATTAAAGTTTTCTATCACTGACGGAATTCTTTTATTTTCAGGTGAAAGCTAGGAATAAAATTCAAAGTGAAAAGAAATGATCTATGCTCTTCGAGTGATAAGAGAGAGAGATATTCGGTAAGTTGCATAAAAATCTCTAGCTTAAAAGCTTGATAACATTTTCAAATCTTCATTGATGCATGTAAGTCGGGTTGAGAGAGGAGCGATTGAGAAATGTACTTATCAAAAAGGACCTCAAGAGTTACTATGTCCTTCATCAAAGCTCCGCCATATTCAAGAACAGCACTGCAGCTCCTCCATTCCTTTTTCAAAATCCCAACTGCAATCACTTTTTGAATGCACCCTCAAACAACTGTGAAATATAGACACATAATAATTAGAAAGTGAGAGTTGAGCACATGTACTTACTAACAAAGCTCAGTCGCGCAGAGATTGACAATGGTTGGACGGCTAGCCTGATTCCGGCAATGGCACATGAAGGTATTGTGGGGTTGCTCTAAAGCTACACGACTACAATGGGTTGGTGCCATCACTGGGTTGCATCTACGATGAGAAGTTCTGATCCCGGCTCCCACAAAGTATGAAGCGCTCAAAAACATCAATTGTAGAGCTGGCGCGATTGTTCAAATTTACGACACTGATTTACACGGGTTAGTGGCTCCGGTTGTTTAGTTGTCGTCCGATGGTGACGAGTGCTCTAGCAGAGGACAACAACGACTATCTTTCTAAGCTTGTGCATGGTAGACGATGACTGGGGGTTTTCGTTCCACCATCGGATGGTCACCTCTTCCAACCAAAACGACAATCGTCCGGCAGCTACCATCTCAAATCTCTCTCTCGATGTCTCTCATTCAAATCCCTCTCTCTCTCGATTTCTCTCTCACTCAAATATCTCAACAACCTCTGTCAACGGCAGCTTGATCAAGGGATGACCATATGAATGTATGATGAGGTCTGAGGATGTGATGAGCAGTGCCGATAAAGTTGTCTAATGGTTATGCGGTGGAAGAGTAGGTAAGGTTCAGTATTGGGAGCTGCAAAAAAATCTTAAGAGATTTTCAAGTACACGATACATCTCATTGTTTTGTCCCGGCTATTTCATCATTTTTTTTAACAGTAGTTTATTGTAATTCTTATTCATCAAAGATTTGTGTGTTCTGTTTCATATTTTTTAAATTTGGGTTTAAAAAAAGAGAACCCAAATTATAAATACATCAATATTATATACAACAAGTGTAAGTTCAATTCTCATATTTGGAATAGAAAAATGGAGCACGATTTTTTAAGTTATTCCAGGCTACAATCACTTCTTTTACCTATTTTGGTATTAGAAATTAATTTAAAATTATATCTTATCATGGTATTTGAACGGGATTCAGCATATGGCATCAAAACCACTATATAATATATAGCATTGAAACGTGAGTGAGAGGTGTTCATAGTCAATGAATTTATGTTTGTCATTTGATTTTTGATTGTAGTCTAACCAAATTAAGAAATTTGAGAACTAAAATGAGATAAATTGAACCAATGAACACATAAAATTCATAACAAAAAAAGGCTGAAAAGAGAGAATAAAAATGCAATTTAACATTTTCAAATTTTTATCACCACTTTGTTCGAAATAAAGAATATTGGTTATGAAATAAATAGGATTCAAAGACAACAACATGGAAACAAACATTTGGCTATTTTGGCAAGAGAAAGACTAAAAATATTATTTTCTTTGAAAATAAAAATGTTATGAGGATAGAGATGATGGGAGAAAGGACGATTAAATTGGCGATGGAAGTATCATAATTATCTTGCTAGAAAGATAGAGTGTCTGTCTCTGTTTGACTACTATAGGCATTAGAGGGAAAAATGTGATAGAAGTGTAAGTTTCAATTTTCAAAGCAAACATCACATCTTTATTTATTGAAAATATATAATCATAATAATAATGATAATAATAATAATAAGTGGGAATACATAAAAGTAGCCACTTTGAATAAATTGCTATGTTATATAGCCAAAGGATAAAAATATAAGTTTTCTAGCCACTTTGTACTATTGTCTTTTTCTCTCTTCCATTTTCGGCTACAAGACAAAATTAACTTTATTAAAGTTATTTCCATTTTTGGAAATATTTATTTTATCAATTATTTCCAACAACCAAAGTTGTTGGAAATTTATTAAAACCTTTTACAAACAAATTTCTTTCAATGTACGAGGAAGCATTCAAAAAAATATTTTGAAGATAGTTGAGAAAGTTTTGACAGCCAAAAATCGAAGGTATGTTGATTTCAACCGTTTTTCCACAATTTCATTCGTTTTATGCATTATATTGATGATATGTGTTTAGAAACGACTTGTATAGATTAGTTTTTTAGAAAATATTGTGATTTTAGGACTGTTTTTCGTAAAAAAATACGCAGAGAATTCTGGAAAAAACTAAGAAAAATCGAGATTTCGTGTTAAAATTGAGATCTCAATTCCATTTCGAGATCTCGGCTCAAAATTTGAGATCTCAATTTTAACACAAAATCTTTTTTTTAAATTCTGAGATCTCGATATTATAATCGAGATCTCGAAATGTCTGCTGGATAATGCTCTGGATTTTATTTAATATTTCCGTATCATTTATCGCAGATGTCGTATCAACGTTTCATCATACGTCATGGTGGTGCATGGGACAGATCCGAGTATATGGGCGGAGACGAGCAATTGATTTGTTTGAGGCGTGAACGGATCTCCTACAATGTCATTTTGTCCGAGATTCATGAGATCATGCACTGTAATCTCCTCACTACTAGTTACTACTTGTTTTACATGAGCAGTATATCTGGGGGGGCTCGAGGCATGTGAAGGCTGGACTGAAGACCGATGAAGATATAATGTGGATGCTATATGAAAATAGTATTGATCCAGTTATATATGTGGTCACCAAATTGAAGCAAAATCAGTCTGGATTTCAGGCACCTCAGTCACAGTCACAACGATCAACACGAATGGGTGGTCCTAGCATCTCATTAGCTGATGATTTCGCAGATGGGTATGAGGCGGAATCTACTTATGATGATGATGATGATTATTATTGTGATGACGAGGAGGAGGAGGAGGAGGAGGAGGAGGGCCACAGTCGGTTGTTTGAGTCCTTGGTCGGTGATTTTTCTAGATGAATTCTAGCTCCTGGGCGAATGGATCAGTATGGACTCTCTAACAATAACTTGAGTCAGTCTGTGGCTGCAGCTCAACATGATCAGGAAGTAAGGAGTTGGGTACTTCCTTTAATAGAGGTTGATGCTCCTGAGCGTTTGGAGTGGATTATGCCCGCAGATTGGGCCCCGACTGAGCTATGCATTGGAGCGACTTTTAGTAGCAAGGATGAACTTGACCTTGCTGTAGGACTGCATCACTTGCATCACCGGTTGGATCACCCATTCTCTATAATACAGTACTTAACTTCTTTTTTTATTTATTAATAACAATCATCAAAATAATAGTACTTAACATCGAGGCATAGTCCCCACTGGCATACTGCGTATTGCACATATGACTGCCAAATCAAGGATCGTCTCGTACGACCATGCCTGCGAAATTATGTAAATAATTAACAATTCTAGTATTTTATAATCTAAATATTTATCCTTCATTCTTGAATTATACTTTGAATTGTGTATAAAAAGTGAGTTAGTTAATGGGAACCAAGCGCACATTATTATTATGATTTATAGATAATGTTAGTTAGATGAAATTGTGGTTGTCGTTATATAAATGTCAACTTTTAGGAATAAAAACACAGTAGAGAGCACATATAACCTAATAGTTATAAATCATAAATATTTATCAACAGATAATAAAATATGTAATAATTACTTTAAAAAAAACAAATTGTACATTACTAGCCTCCTAATTATTTGGAAAAAATAGTACATTACAAACTCAAGTTGAATGGTGTTTTGTTTTGTTTTAAAGTATACTTAAGAGTTATTTAAAATCTTAAACAAAAAAAGTATTTAAATAAAATGTATGACTTTAGTAAGGTAAATTATTGTGGTATGAAACTAATAGAGATATTTATTGATTCAATTATAGTAATTTATTTAATTTAAATTAAATCTTACTTAACTATCTAACTCTTTGATCTCATAAAATTTTATTCAAACTAAATAATTATTTAATAAAATTAATAAATATGTAAAAATGACTATATAAGATTTTTCCTCAATTATTATTATTATTCCCTCAATTCTTATTATATGATCCAATTTAATTTTAAACGTTTATTAAGAACTATTAGAAATAATAATATACTTAAAAAAACTTACACTTATTTAATAAAAATATTAGGATTATTATTTTCTCATTTTTATGGTCTCTCAATTTTTAATGAAAGTTAATTAGGAAAATTAACTAAATCGTTTTTTCATTTTCTTAGAGAACTAATTCTCTATAATACAATACTTAACTTCTTTTTTTTTATTAATAACAATCATTAAAATTAATAAATATGATAGTGGAACTCAATTAGTGTCACTAGAATGTAATGATTCCGTGCAACGCACAAGTAAAGTACTAGTATTAGTTATAATGGTTGCGCAAAATATTTATATTAAATATGCAATCTTGCGAATTTATAAAAAATAATAAGATATTCTTCTAAGCATAAAGTTGATTGTAATTACATTTATGATAATAAAATGCATCACTTGTGTTTATAAAATGTTCGAATTAGTTTCTTTTTTCTCATCAATTCATGCATAACTCATATTAACACGATGCACATTTTTATTTTAAAATAAATACATTTTTGTATACATATTAAATGCATTTTTCGTGCTATCATACGGTGCATTATACGTAACTCTTCATTTAAGAACTATTCTTTTAATTTCCGATCAAACCACAATTTCAATGTTTAAATGTGTCCAATATATTCGTAGAATTCAATAAGACGATCGGTTTGATACAAGATTATAAAAAGTTTTATCGTGTGTTGATGAAGATATCGAAGTTTATACAGAGCTTTTCATTTTAGGACTTGTCTTTTAATTCCAAATCAAACCACGATTTTAATGCTCAAATGTGTGCAACATACTTGTACAACACACGAGACAATCATTTTGATACAAGATTTCAAAGAGTCACATTGTGTGTTGATGAGGAAATCAAGCTTTACATTGAACTCTTCATTAAAGGACTTATGTTTCGATTCCCGATCAAAGCACAATTCCAAAGCTTTTGTGTGTGCAACATATTTGCAAATCTCATCAAGATGATCAATTTGATTCATGATTTCAAAGAGTTCAATCGTGTGTTGACTAAGATATCGAGGTTTATACTGAACTCTTATTTAAGGACTTATCTTTTGATTTTAAATCAAACCACAATTTCGATACTCAAATGTGTGCAACATACTTGTAGAATTCATTGAGACAATCGATTTTATACAGGATTTCAAATAATTCCATTTAGTGTTGATGAAGATATTAAAATTTATACAAAACTCTTCATTAAGAATTTATCTTTTAATTATAGATCATACCACGATTGTGATGCTCAAATGCGTATAACGTACTCGTATAATTCAACGACGATCAATTTGATACAAAAAATTCAAAGAATCTAGCATATTTTAACATGTCTATTAACAATAATTACATTGGATAACACATTCAACAATATATACAGTGTCACATTAGTTCTTGTTTACTAAATTTTTATTTTGCCCAAATTCCTAAGCTTCCTCCAAACTCAAAGTATTGGGACTGGCAGTGATTTTTTAATTTGGGGCCAAATCTAACAATCAAACTCTTCTCACCTGGTTTTCGTTATTCCTGTCCCTTCTTTCTGCTTAATATATTTGGTTAGAATGTCAATCATAATAGATTTAGTATGATTCTTAACTAAAATAAATTGAATTTAATGAAACACAATTAAGAAAAAAAACTGACAACTCACTGGGCACCGGGGTATGTTAATAGGGGGAGTTGGAAATAGTGAGAACGAGATAGATGAATGACACCATTAAGAGAAAAAAGGCGATGCTTACATTAGATGCAGCGACAGGGACGGTGGCGTGGCGGAGACACAAGAGTGGAAGAAATGGATGAGTAGGTGAGAGTCGCCAACAGGGAAAGCGAGAGAGAGGCTCCGCAGATTTTAAGTGAATAAATTCTTTAAAAAATTAGGGTTGGAGAAGATGATAAGTCGAGAGGGGAAAGCAGAAAAGTGGTATTATTGCTCAAAAAATATAATAAATATATTTAATATAAATATTTCATGAAATTCTTTTATGCATACCTATTTTAATGAATATGTACATGAGTGTCAATTTTTTGTAGCATACTCTTCCATTTAATCATGTCATTACATGCACGAGTATATTTCTGTACTGGCTAATTGAAGTAGCTAGTGTTGATGAAGTCTTAATATATAAAATTTATTATTAAAAAAACATAAGCGCCACATAAGTTATTGGGACCTTCTTTTTAATAAATATGCATATTAGTTATAATGGTTGCGCAAAATATTTATATTAAATATGCAATCATACGAATTTATATAAAAAAATAAGATATTCTTCTAAGCATAAAATTGATTGTATTTACTTTTATGATAATAAAATGCATTAATTGCACTTAGAAAATGTTCGGATTGACTTCTTTTTCTCACCAATTCATGCATTACTCGTAATAACACGATGCACATTTTTATTTTGAAATAAATACATTTTGTATACATATTAAATACAATTTTCGCGCTATCATACGTTTCATTATACGTAACTCTTCATTTAATGACTTATCTTTTGATTTCCGATCTAACCACAATTCCAACGTTTAAATAAGTCCAATACATTTGTAGAACTCAATGAGACGATCGGTTTGATACAACATTTCAAAAAGTTTTATCGTGGGTTGATGAAAATATCAAGGTTTATACCGAACTTTTCATTTTAGAACTTATCTTTTAATTCTCGATCAAACCACAATTTTAATGCTCAAATGTGTGCAACATACCTGTAGAATACATGTGATAGGTATTGATGTAGAAATCCTACCTTAATTTGATGTTTTGATGTGTCAAAACTAAATACCAAAGTCTAGGACTTAGAGTTATTAGTTCATGTAATCCGTGTATAGGATAATTCGAGTTGTAATAGTCCACGAAGAAGGAAGTCAATAAAACCATGGAACAATTTTGAAGAAGAGATCGTTCAGACAAAAACTATCTTGACTAAGAAGAGAAGACGAGCAGAGCAAGGTCACGAAAACTGTGGATACAGTTTTCACAAATAAACTGCTAAGAGGAGTCTACAGTTTCAAGAGCAAGATAGTTTGCATCAGGAAATGTGTACATGATAAGATGTCGAACAAGAAGCAAGGGAATGCCAAAAAGGCTAATGAAAAAGGTCAGACAGATACGAAGCTGCGACTGGCGTACAACGTTCGACGTCTGACACACAAGTACAAACTGCTCTGAAAAGCAGTACCTTGTGGTAGAAAAAGCAGAGTGGCAAGCAACTTTTCAGAAGAGCATGGATTGTGATTGGACACCATCTCCAATGTCTCTATCGGCTATTTTTTGGTGGCTCACCTATAAATAGCACGATCAACAGAGACTTAAAGACCTTTGCCAAAATCTCTATCTCTCTGCTCAATTACCTACAAACGTTGAATCTCCATTTACTGTCTCCCGCCTGAATTTGAAGAAAAGCATTACATGCCTTCAAGGGAGAAGACATTGCTGTCGTAGTTCTCTTATTGAGCTCACTACATTCATTGCTACGGAGTCGGAGGAGATTATGTGCAACGTTGCTATTACTAGGATTAAGTTAGCAGACTTAATCTAGTATCTTGGTGTTCTTACTATCTACGTAAGAACACAGCAACCTGGTCTTTGCAAAGGAAGAACAGGTTATTACGGGCTACCGCCAAACAGCTGGCGTTCTGGGAAGAACAAAATCATCCAACTTACCAAAGAAGGAAAATGGAGGTTTGTACCAGTCCAACTTCTAGCCGGTCCACAGAGAAGACGCAGAGCCTTCGATGGACTGAAGAATGAGTGAAGAGCAACTGCCTGGGCGAGTGATCCATCTTGCTGTGGACAGAGGTTTCTGCTGCAGCTGGCTATAGATTGTGAGGATTGTATCTTCATATCTTAGTGAGTTATCGGATCTGATATCCGAAGAGTGGACGTAGGAATTTAGGCTCCGAACCACTATAATATTCTGTGTCATTTACAGTTTTGATTTACATTCTGCACCTTACAGTTTACTGGATATTTTGGAACCTTCAATACTTAAGTATTGAAGCGTATAAACTGTCAAACTGTTTGAACTAAAAAACTGCTAACTAATCTGCTAGATAATATAAAACTGTGTTTCATATCAAAACTCTCAGCTACAAACTGTGATAGCAACTGAACTGTATTCATACTTAGAGTGTAATTCATTGTTTAATTACTTCCGCTGCACATTGTTTGTACTCTGATCTGGGACCAACAACATGAGACAATCATTTTGATACAAGATTTTAAAGAGACCCATTTTGTGTTGATGAAGATATCAAGTTTTACATTGAACTCTTCTTTAAAGGACTTATGTTTTGATTTTCGATCAAATCACAACTCGAATGCTCTAGTGTGTGCAACATATTTGCAAAACTCATCAGGATGATCAATTTGATTCATGATTTCAATCGTGTGTTGACGAAGATATCGAGGTTTATACTGAACTTCTTATTTAAGGACTTATCTTATGATTTTAAATCAAACCACAATTTCGATGCTCAAATGTGTGCAACATACTTGTAGAACTCATTGAGACAATCGATTTGATACAAGATTTCAAAGAATTCCATTTAGTGTTGATGAAGTTATTAGGATTTATACCAAACTCTTCATTAAGAACTTATATTTTAATTTTAGATAATACCACAATTGTGATGCTCAAATGTGATAATGTACTCTTATAATTCAACGACGATCGATTTGATACAATATTTCAAAGAGTCTAATATATCTTAACATGAATATTATCAATAATTACACTAGATAACACATTTAACAACATATACAGTGTTACATGAGTTCTTGGTTACTAAACTTTGATTTTGCCCAAATTCCTAATCTTCGTCCAAACTCAAAGTATTGGGACTGGTAGTATTTTTTAATTTGGGGCCAAATCTTTCAATCAAACTCACCTCACCAGGTTTTATTGTTCATGTCCCTTCTTTCTGCTTAATATATTTTGGTATCCATTATAATAAATTTAGCATGATTCTTAACTAAAATCGATCGAATTTAATGAGACACATTAAAGAAAAAAAACTAACAACTCACTTGGCACCAGGGTATAGTAATAGGGGGAGTTGAAAATCGTGAGGTTGAGATAAACGAATGAAAACATTAAGAGAAAAAAAAGTGATGTTTACATAAGAGGCAGCGACAGGGACGGTGGCGCCGTGGAGACGCGAGAGTGGAAGGCATGGATGAGTAGAAGAGAGTCGTCAACAGGGAAGGCGAGAGAGAGACAAGCTTTACGGACTTGAAGTGAATAAATTCATAAAATAATTAGGGTTGAAGAAGGTGAAAAGGCGAGAGCGGAAAGCGGGAAAATAGCATTTTTTTCTCAAAATAAAAATAATATATTTATAAATATAAATATTTCATAAAATTCTTTTATGCATGCCTATTTCAATGAATATGCACATGTGTATCAGCTGTTTTGTAGCATGCTCTTTTATTTACTCATGTCATTACAAGCACTAGGAAATTTCCAAATTGGCTAATTGATGTAGCTAGAGCTGATGAAGTTTTAATAAATAAAACTTATTATTCAAAAAAAAAAGGCACCACATAAGTTATTGAGACCTCCTTTTTAATAACTATGCATATTAGTTATAATGGTTGCGCAAAATATTTATATTAAATATGCAATCATACGAATTTATAAAAAATAATAAGATATTCTTCTAAGAATGCAATTGATTGTATTTACATTTATGATAAGAAAATGCATCAATTGCGCTTCGAAAATGTTCGTATTAGCTTCTTTTTTTCATCAATTCATGCATTACTCATATGAACACGATGCACATTTATATTTTTGAAACAAATACATTTTTGTATAAATACTAAATGCAATTTTTACGCTATCATTCGTTGCATTATAACGTAACTCTTCATTTAAGGACTTATCTTTTGATTCCTATCAAACCACATTTCCAATGTTTAAATGTGTCCAACATATTTGTAGGACTCATTGAGACGATCGGTTTGATACAAAATTTCAAAAGTTCTATCGTGTGTCGATGAAGATATCGAGGTTTATACCGAACTTTTTATTTTAGGACTTATCTTTTAATTCCCGACCAAACCATGATTTTAATGATCAAATGTGTGCAACATACTTGTAGAACACATGAGACAATCATTTTGATACAAGATTCCAAAGAGACCCATTGTGTGTGGATGAAGATATCTAGTTTTACATTGAACTCTCCATTAAAGGACTTATGTTTTGATTCTCAATCAATCCACAATTCTAATGCTCTAGAGTGTGCAAATTAAATATTTGCAAAACTCTTCAAGATGAACAATTTGATTCATGATTTCAAAGATTTCAATCGTGTGTTGACGAAGATGTCGAGGTGTATACTAAACTCTTATTTAAGAATCTATCTTTTGATTTAAAATCAAATCACAATTTTGATGCTCAAATGTGTACAACGTACTTGTATTACTCATTGAGATAATCGATTTCATACAAGATTTCAAAAAATTCTATTTAGTGTTGATGAAGATATTAAGACTTATACCGAACTCTTCATTTAAGAACTTATCTTTTAATTATATATCATACTACAAATGTGTATAATGTAATCGTATAATTCATCGGCGATCGATTTGATAGAGGATTTTAAAGAGTCTAATATATTTTAACATGCATATTAACAATAATTACACTAGGTAACACATTAAACAACATATACGGTGTCACATGAGTTATTGGTTACTAAACTTTAATTTTGCCCAAATTCCTAAACTTCCTCCAAACTCAAAGTATTGGGGCTCGCAGTGATTTTTTAATTTGGGGTCAAATCTTCTAATCAAACTCTCCTCACCAGATTTTATTGTTTGTCCCTTCTTTATGCTTAATATATTTTGGTTAGAATATCAATCATAATAAATTTAGCATGATTCTTAACTAAAATCAATCAAGTTTAGATAAAAAAAAAAAAAAACTAACAACTCACTGGGCAACAGGGTATGCTATTATGGGGAATTGGAAATCACGAGGACGAGATGGACGAACAACAACATTAAGGGGAAAAAAAAAGGCGATGCTTACATGAGATGCAGCGACTGTGGGGGCGACGCGGCGGTGACACGACAGTGAAAAGAATGGATGAGTAGAAGAGAGTTGCCGACATAGAAGGTGAGAGAGGGAGAGGCTCCGCGGACTTGAAAAAAAAGGATTGGAGAAGGTGAAAAGGCGAGAGCGGAAAGCGGTAGAGTAGCATTATTTCTTAAAATAAAATTAATATATTTATAAATATAAGTATTTCATAACACTCTTTTATTTAAACATATTTCAATAAATATTCACATGAGTGTTAACTTTTGGTAGTATATTCTTTTATTTACTCATACCGTTAGATGCACGAGGAAATTACCAAACTGGCTTAGTTGATGTAGCTAATATTGATTAAGTTTTAATATATAATACTTATTATTATTTAAAAAAAATATTGGGGCCGCATAAGTTATTGGATCTACTTTTTTAAGAACTACGCATAGTAGTTTTTTAATCACTTCTAAAATGGGTCTTCTCATAAAGAAACTTTATTTCTATATGGAAAGAAAAATATAGGCCTTTCAAGCATTCCAACATATTGGCCCATTTGTTGTTTTTCAAAAAAATATGATGAAATAATTACTTTGTATTTTTCTGGAAATTAAAGTAACAAACAATGACCATAATAGATAAATACAATATTTTCATGAAAATATAGTTAGTATTTTTTGGGCATAAATAATATTTCTTCAAACTAAAAATACCATTTTCAGATATATTAATCATTACTCAATAACATATTATTTATAATTAATTATCATATATTAGAAATTAAAATATATTGTAAGGTTATACAATTTTTTAATTTTGGACATATGCAATATCAATCTCATATAATTGATTACAAACATATATGATTTAATCAATATATGATATATGAATATTAAATTTAAATTGAGTACATTTTGGTAATTTAAATCTTCAGTTTATGTCTCAAAAAAAAATCTTCAGCTTACATAAATATGATACTCGAGAATCTTTCGGTTTTAGTAGTGTATTGATCTGATATTTTTATGCATTGCCCCCTTTATTTTTATGTTGTGAGGTAGAAAAATGGACTAAAATACAAGAATAAAAGAGTACGAGGGGACTGAAAATGTTGATAAACATAAATTTCTATTTGATTTTACTCAATTTTGTATTTTATTTTTTGTTAAAAAAAATATAATGAAATCCCATACCATAAATTCCTGGATCCGCCACTATATAAATAATTCTGCCCTGCCGTCCGCCGAATTAATCAAATAATTGCAATATTTATTTCTAATTCGGCCTCTCTAAAAAATGTTTTATAAAAAAAAATGATACAAAATCCAAATATTTTATCCTCGTTAATATAGTGTTTTATTTGAAATCTAGTTTGGCTGGGTGTCCTTAATTTTGCACGTCTATTTTATAAGGACGAAATTGGTATAAATTTCTGATATTCCAACAAACGAATCAAGATTGTCAATATTCACCTTTTCTCCGTGACAAATATTCCTTTGCACTTTGTCACGGGCATACATATGTTACAATTTCATTCTACTAATTTTTGGACCACTTTCATAAAATAATACTCCCTCCGTCCCATAACATTAGTCCTGTTTTCCTTTTTCGTCTGTCCCAAACATTAGTCTTGCTTTCCTAAAATGGAAAATTAATACACACTCATTAATAAAATACTAATTTCCTCTATCTCACTCGTATTGGTATCTGTGCCGGAATGAAATAAGACTAATGATCCGGGACGGAGGTAGTAGTATTTTTTGCTTGAGAGTCAAATAAATCGAACTATTATTCCTTTTCTAAATATTGAATCCGAAAGAGAGGATCGATCTCAGGACTAAGAACGTGAAATAAACTGTTTATATATATATATATATATAGGGAGCGGATCCAGTGAGAAAACTCTTAACGTGAGAAAGTGAGAAAGATGCTTGATTGCATTTACAACATTGCTTGATTGTATTTAGGTTGTTGCTTGATTGCAATGTTGCTTGATTGTGCTTTAGTTGTTGCTTGATTATTTTGTTGCTTGATTGCGTTTTAGTTGTTGCTTGATTCAATATCAATCATTGATTTTTTTAGATCTGATGGACATGATTCATTCTTTTTTCTCACAGGGAGATTTTTTTTACATGATCCCTCCTCTATATATATATATATATATAGGGGAGTGATCATATGAGAACCATAGTTACCATGTGAAAATAAGAACAAATCTCGTCCATCCAAAATATGAAATCAACAGCTGAGATTAAATTTCCTCTGTATTTCATTATTATATGTATTGACTTTCATTATTGTAAAATAAGGGGTAATTTTGTACTTAATGAATTCAAATCTTTTTAGAATCTTAATTTAAATCTTGCGGTCTTTCTTTCCTTTGCGATTTGCGATTTGCGATCTTCATTCCTTCTGTGATTATATATTTTCTTCATTCATTCTCTCTGTGAAATTTGCTCGCCATCGTCTGCGTTCGTTATTGTTTGTGTTCGTCGTCGTTTGTGTTCGCCATCGTCGTCGGCGAGTTATGGATCCTTTGAAATGTAAGAATTGATAAATTTCATCTGTTACATAATAGAATCAGTTGTTTTCTGATATGATGTTCGATCATTAGTTATCAGATTACGGTGATAGAATCGAAGATTCATTGTATGGGTTATTGATGATTTGTTTCCAGATTTTGAATTAGGTTTCGTAGATTGCTGTTTATGGTTTGGTGTTTTCACTCTTAATTGTCTAATTTGAAGATGTGCATTATATATCGTTATGAATTGCATTATATATTTGTAGTACTTATGTTATATCTGAAAGAGTAATTATTAGTTTATGTACTTTTAAATTTGTTTTATATCTGCATTATATAATTTTATGGCTTGCATTATTGTTTTGTAATAGTTTCATTATATGTGAGTCAGTTATAATTAGTTTATGAAGGTTCTGTTCCGTTATGAGAATTCATTATATAGTGTAAATACATGCATTATGTATTGTTATGAATTGCATTATATATTTGTAGTACTTAGGTTATATTTGAAAGAGTGATTATTAGTTTACGTACTTTCAAATTTTTTTTATATCTGCATTATATAATGTTATGGCTTGCATTATTGTTTTGTAATAGTTGCATTATATGTGAGTCAATTATAATTAGTTTATGGAGGTTCTATTCCGTTATGAGAATTCATTATATAGTGTAAATACATGCATTATATAGTTATGAATCTTACATTATATGTTATAAGTTTCAAATTTAATTCATGTTTTTTTCTGTACAGATTCGTTTGTTCCAAAGTGTGGTAACACAACACCAAGCAGATGTAGAAGATAGGTGATGTGGTGTGCCTTATTGGCAATGTGAGATTGTTGAGATCTTGGAGGCTCACCATCTCTCACAGACTAAGCATCCCTTGGCCAAAGCCTTTATTGACCTCAACGAGCTCTTTACATCAACTATGTATAAGATTGAGAGCTAACTATGTTGAGATTGATGATTGATGATAATTGAGGAGTTTCTGTCCCTTGTTTGTTCCACAACGGATTGTATTGCTATTATTGTATTGTTATTTGTCAACCCTCACCCTTGCAACTTGTGATGTTTCTAGAAGAGGTTCAATGAGTGATTGTAACTTGTTTTAATTCAGATTTAATTATAATTTTATTCGCACGCCACAATTTACGTTGCTTTTGCACATTTATTTTTAATTAATTAAAGAAGAAAAAACACATTGAAATTATATTAACATATTTTTTAAGCTCAACATATAATGATATATAATGATAATATTTATAATATATAATGATAGTCCATAAACTATATAATGCAGGTCTGCTTTGTTT
>JAPKLW010000404.1:512241-532319 GCA_026898455.1 Plectranthus barbatus | reverse complement strand
ATAAATTATTTTGAATAAGCACGACACGATATATTTTTATCACAGGAGAATGAATTTGAAGGTAATTAATTAAGCAAACCATGTTCCACTAAAATCATGAATGGTTGTCAAAAATCTCATCATATGGTCGCCATCACAATTGAAACATGGAGTGAAAAAAAGCATGCATTACTTGAAAATAAACACATCAATTTCCACTTTTATTTATAGCTTAATTGTGACCTAATTCACTTCAATTCCCTACCATCAAAATTAATTAGATTTAATTGCCCAAAGCTGACTTTCGTGTTAATTTTATGCTTATCAACAAGGCATATACATATGTATATAGTAATTAAACTGTCACGGATAATGTTTTTTTTATTTAATTTAATATTTAAGATAACTGATTAGCAGTACATGCATGTTCCATCCTAATTATATATATACAGTGGCGGATCCAGAAATTTTTTCCGAGGGGGGCTAGAATTTTTTTTTGGCCTTCACCTTTAACTTCAATATTTTTATATCATATTTTTCCTTATTTTTATCCATTTTTTCTTCTATACGAGGGGGGCTATACCACAAAAAATCGGATCATGATACTATAAAATCGAAAAAAAATTCGGGCTAGGGGGGGCTCCATGTAGATCCGCCACTGTATATATACTATCTTCAATATGCAATAATAGATAATTATCTTTTATGTATAATAAAAAACCATGTTAAGAAAATCTATGTTTTTGGTGCCCTTTCAGACATTCAGTGGCTTCCTTTGCCTACTTACGTAATGAATAAATTATTGTTAAGTAGGTTTTTTTAATAATTATCTTTGACAAATTATTTGTACTAACCGAAATAAAATCATAAAGACTGGATTGAATTTGAAATAGCCTGATATTGAGAAATTATCCTTTTTATACATACAACTCGACATAAAATTAATCATTAATTCATATTATCTTCATTAATCTTGACTAGATTAACACGTATCTATCTACGATAAATACTAATTCAACTTTGGAAAACTTTAGAGTTGCACATGAAGATTACTGTAACGTTTTAGATGTGATGAAAAAGACAAAATAATGACCATCTTATCACTTCTTAATGATGAGTTATTTCTTTTCAGTAAAGAATCATTATACCGAGAGAGATAACATTATAATATGTTAAAAACTTATAATCATCTTTAATTAATTAATTAATTAATTCTCGAGGATTACTTCAATTGTTTTACATGCCGTCACACTGAATTCAAACCAAATAGATCGTAATCAATATAATCATAATTCTTACATGTCGATCAAAGTCACAAATCACAAGTCGAAACAAAAATAGTTAATTTCGGTTCAATGGATCATAATTTCAGATTAATTAAATTAAATTAACTCGAATATTTAGAAAATAATAAATAATAACACCTGAAGATTAATTAAATATTAAATAAATATGGAGTCATCGTCTTCGTCATCTTGTGAGTAAGTTTGTTTGATAAAATTCCAAACTTAAATTAATTATACAAAGAAGGTAGGAGTCAACAGAAGAATCTAAGGAATGGCATATCGAACGAATGTCTCAACTTAAAAAATTTACAAATTCATCTCCCTTGATCACCCTGCACATGCCTAATCATAGCCGCCTCATTTATAACTTTATTTTAAATTAAAATAGTTCTTGGTTTTGTATTATTTGAATCTAAAAGAGTGGTTAACCAGTTAGTAATATTAATGGTTTTAATTAATAGTATAATTATCGAATGCTCCTAATCTTGTCAAAGATAATGACAAGCTGGTTGCTTGGAAACATTCAAATAAATATGGGTTTTAATCTATATATGAAGTCCTTTTAATTTTTGTTCTCAAAAAAAATTATTTAAAAAATAAGAATACAAAATTTATGTATACCGTATACATAAAATCTATGGGCTTATCTTTCCCATATACAAAAATAATTTTTTAAAATCGATCCTCTCTTTTTTCATTATTTTTGAAAAAAACTGCGAAGCTTTTATCAGCCCACAGGTCACAATTATGAAGTATGATTTCATTGCATTTTTTTTCAAATACTTTTGCTTAAGTCAAGAAAATTGGATGATAATATATTTGTTAGAATTAGTCTGTGAACTGTGCCTATTCCAAAGAATTATAAGATTCTGCAATTGAAAAGTAACGTTATTTAATATGAAATCAATGTTTTATTTTATACTTTATTATTTTGTTGGGTATACTTTATTATTGGAAAATAATAAAATGCCAAATAAAAAACGATATTCGACAGTCTAAAAACTTATTGTAAACATGCATGCTGCTAATCTCTTTTATCTTTGACAATTTTAGTAATGATGTAAATTATCTTATATTGCAATCTCTTATAATATTCTTTTTCTTTCTCTTTTTTTTTTCAAATTAAACTTCACAATTGAGGTGAGCAATTCAATCACCATACTATTGAAACGAAATAAATTTTTTGACCTAAAGCCTAACCAAGCACCCATCTCTGATAATACACATGATAATTATCTGATGAAACAAAGATAACCCAACAAAACTAAAAATAAAAAAGAAGAAGAAATCTTGCTTTTTTGGTAAATTATTCTTGATAGTCTTGACTTTAATCTTCACAGTCACTTTCTGTTAAGACGTCATCATCATCAAATTAGTTGGAAAATCATCCACCACATGTAATTAAGCAATTTAATTAAATAAACCATTAATGATCAAGAAAATTCAGATATTAAGCCATCTTAAGCTCACTTGAATATTCATCAACATTCAGATATTAAAAAATTATATATATATATATATATATATATATATATATATTAAGACAATTACATTCATAAAATTCAACTCTACATAAACACACTACTATTACACACTAAAATAGTTTAAAATCTCTTTTTACAAACCCCTTCTTTTCTGATATACAACCATTCATCTAAATATAAATTTCTTTTATTACACACTCTACCTATACATTTTTGTCTCTTTTTTCACGGTAAAAGTGTGTGATCAAAGATCTGGGTATTCAGCCGATATAGTTCATCAATGCAGACATAGGCACCAAACATAGTCCTCTCTTCCTCAGCTCCATGTATTGATCAATATTTTTATCGTCGGTGATAAGATTCTTCGTGTTTCTCTCTTCTCTATCGTGTTTCAATAAATTATTCGAACTCGACTGTTGCCCCTAAAACAAGATGTGAATAATTAGTTAGTTAAAAGGGCGTGATCATATGGACCTATTGATGGGAAAAAAAAAAAAACTAAATAAATTAGTCCAACTTGATTATTGTTACCAGAAAATCACAAGAAACGACATCATCCATCCTTCTGTGGTTGACCTCCATCTGCTTCATCGTGCTTACCTATTCAACACAAAATCATTAACATTTAGTTTCTTAAGGAAAAAAATCAAAATCTTATTTCTAAGCCTGCGAATTTAAATCTCTATAAGGCATATTTTAATACTTTAAAAATAAATTATTTGAGATTTAAAAAACCATATATTCTTGAAAATAAAAATTATACAAATTTAGTCAGTTTTTTTAAGAGAATAACAAAAGGAAAAATTTAATCTTTTCTCAAACTATAAAAACAAGATAGAATTAAAAATGAAAAAAAAAAAAAAGAAAAGAAAAGACCTTGGGGCTATGAACAGGAGAGCTGGCAGTATCTTCCAAATCATCATCGTATCGATAGGAGTGTTTCCTGCGACTGTTGGTGCGTCTCAACTTGTTAAAATTCAATCTACGAATGTTGTCGGGGCCGTTCCACGCTGCGTCGGACACGAGAGAAGAGCTGCTGAAGAAGCTGTCGCTGTTGCAGGAGAAATCTTGCAGATAAGCCGTCCAACCGCTCTCCTCCGAGGCCGCGGCTTCAATGTTTTTGTGGCCGATCGATGAGTTCATCGCCATGGAAGATGATGGTGGTTGGTGGTGATGACAAAAAGAAAAGAATAATGGGCGTAGAGAGAGAGTGGAGGGCTGGCTGGGGGAGGAAGGAATTTATATTGTTTAGGGTGTGAAAGTGGAGAAATAAGGGTGCCCACAATGCTGTGGGCCCCTTTGGAGTTGAGGTAGTTAAGATCGGTTGGAAAAGTGAGAATTTCAATTTTGAATTAATTAATTAAAATGGTAAGGAGAGAGAGAGAGAGAGAGATGGATTTAGGGTCCGACACGAAGAGGAGAAGCTTTGTATCGGAATGTGTTTTTATGGTATATATGACTCATCACTCGGATGTCTATCATATATATGTAATTAAAATCTTCATAATTCCTTCCCCTGAAATAAATTGTAATTCCCATGCTTTATTACCATTTTGTAGTTGTTTTTGGTATTCAAGATTTCGTATTCTTTGTTGACATATATGAATATATTAATACTTCCCATATTTTGATTATATGATCTAGTTTGATATTTCTCGTTAAAAAGTATTTAAGAAAATAATTGGTTTAATCACAATTTCAACGTAACCCTTATTTAAAAGTATTAATTAATATCTCATTTCTATAATATTATATTTAATATTTTCATTTTCCAAAACAATCTAAGAGTGTATTTATAAATTATTATAGAATAACAATACAAATATGAAAATTAGATCATATAATTGAAACACCCTGAAATAATAGCATGGATCATATAATTGGAATGAAGAGAATATTCTATAACAATTTCACTGGCCTATCCACTGTGAGCACATATTAATGTATTTGCGTGCTTATGTGACAATATAACATTGGTGGTAGGGTCAATTATAATTATTATCATCAATTTTAATGTATTGCCACATCAACTGTTAGTACTTTAATCCGTGCCCAAAGCGAACATTAGGTAGTGGACTCCTAAAAATATACAATAGGATATATTAAACACAATTCACAAATGAAATAATTATTTATCAGGCTGATGCTTCATTCTAAATTTCTAATTAGAGTATAATAGACAGTAAATTAACCAAAACAGATGTTTGTTCCTGTAATTAGATTTAGTTTTTGGCGACATTTGTCTATGTGCTTTGGACTTGGGCTAGTATGCTTATTGTAAGATAAAAGCCACCACAATATTTCTAATAAATATCCTATCTTACTATGTTCGTCATGTGTTATCTAGCTATTTACATCAATATCATATCTTATTTCATAACACTTTTAAAAGATTAAAAACGAAATGATTCACGCAAAAAACTTGTCAACTATAAAACACTATTGATTTGAGAGCGAGACGGTTAATTTGCATATACAATCCATAAAGGAGTATTAACTATTAACTAAACTCTGTTGATTTATTAACATGCTTATAATTTAACATTTAATATATGAATAATCTAATATATCATTTAACAAGTTCATAAGATTTGGGAAAGAGAAGAAGCCACTTTTCAAATATTCATCAATTTTAAATTAAAGGGAGATATTCAGATTTTCATAAATCATAATATATTGTTTTTAATTAAGTTATTAAATCAAGGCCGCCATTGTAGTTGACTGTCAGTTATATGTTGCTATGTGGCATCCACATTAATTCCAACATATTACATTCATACAAATTGACTCCTTCAAGTTTCAATTTTAATTAAACAACCTTTTATTTTCTTTTCTTTTTTTCAAGCAAAAATAGCCAGAAAGGTGAGGTGCACGTTTTTTAATAAAAGATGTGGAAGCTTATTGAAGTTTTGTGGTCAGGATTGTGCAGTCGGTAATATATTCTTTTCTTTTCTTTTCTTTTCTTTAAGTAATAGGATAGATCATATTTAATATTATTCGAGATGCTTATTGTATAATCTCTGTTTCTATGTATTACTTATATCTCCACATACAAGTGGGAGGTTTTTCTTTCTATTGATGGTTTCAACTTTTCTACCCAGTGTAATTGAGGGCTCAATTTATTGGACATAATTATTGGGATAATTTGTGAATTCTCACGGTTAGGTTCCACTCATTCTCATAAAATTAATTTGTATAAAGTGGTTCATATCACTTTTTTGGAATTCTCACTAGTATTTTTTGTTTGCCGATGATACTTTCTTTACTTGCCATGAAAACTTTCATTACTCGTAGACTAAGGTCTGGAGTCTGGACTCTGTAAGATGAAGGCTTGTAATGACAACAAATTTTCTTATTTTTGAAAGTCTTAGTTAGCTCATGTAGGGATCATAGAGGGCCGCCGAGATTCATCTTTAATTTTATCCGCAGCTTCCAAGCTTTACCTACAGCTGTTGTCCACCACTTCACCTTTGCAGCAACACCTGTAAAACAACAAGGAGAGTGGAGTTAGCATGTCCAACCCGGACGCAAACGCAGACGCAAATCCTATTTTTACATTTTTTCTTTCCCAACCCAACTGCAATTCTGGACGCAAATTGAGTTTTTGAGTTTCTCTCTCTTCACTCAGACGCATATATGCGTCTCTACTGTACATGCTGCAAATTTTTTTTATTATTTACAAAATGATCCCTTAATTTTATTTCTTTCAACTATTTTGACTCTTTCACATATTTCCTTATACTTTCTATATTTTGTTTAGACAGATTATACTATCACTTATCTTTTTAGTTTAGCTTAATTATTTGATTTTTTATTTAATTAAATGTTAAAATAATATTAACACAATTAATAATGTAGAATATAGATAAAAAAGAATTAACAACATTTAAGGATACACCTAATAGATATTAAAATAATAATTACACAATTAAAAATGTAGAATGCATGCAAATAGATATAAACTACCATACAATAATTAAAGGTACAAGAAAAGTCATTACAATGCAAATTAAGAAAATACATAAAACTTTAAATTAAAGCTAATGATATCGAAATTTAATTGAGTTGTTTAATTTATTAGTGTGTTTTGTAAATTTATTAATGAATTGTTAACTTATTTATTTTTTATTACCATTAAAATAAATATTAAATTTATAATTATATATTAATAATATTTTATATTCATTAATGATTAATCATATTATAATAACTTATTTCATTGAATTTAATAAAGGGATCAAATTGTAAATTTGATAAATATATTGGTAGTATTTGAAAGTTTAAAAAGTTGAAAAAAGAAAGAATATGCTGAAAATATTCTTTTGGGTTTGAGTTTGGTGTTTTGGGATGGAGATAAATTACTGTTTGATTTGATATTTACTGCATTTTGGGTTTGAGTTTGGTGTTTCGGGTTGGAGATGGCCTTAGAGGCTGTAGCAAAAGGGGACAGCAACCTTACCTGCGCCGGGAGGGCTGTTCGCCGGCGACGAGCTGCAGAAACAAAGGCAGCAGGATGCTGCACAGAAGAAAGGTGCAGCTCCGCTGAAGAGAAGCGACGGGCTGCGCGGTGGCAGCAGGCTCAGCTGCGGCAGAGGTGCATGACGACGAGTTAGTAGTCGTTTGGCTCAGATCTCCCAGACTTAGCCCCCCTCTATATCATCTACAGATGACCTCACCGGAGCACAAAGGAGAAAGCCACCGCGTCGGGTTATCACCGGCTAAAGGCTATCTCTCTGCCCAAACCAAGCTCTCACGCTCTCTCTCCTTCTCTCGGTTTACTCTCACACGAAGGAGACACGATGGCTGCGTAGGAAGGAGGCGTGGGTTTTGATTCTCTCCCTCTCTTATCTCACTCTTTATACTCTCCCTTCCTCACTCCAGCGGCGTGGGTGTTGATTCCAACGGGAATAGGGATAAATCCCCAATTCAAATTGGGGAGGGCAAGAGATAAAAGGGCTTGGGAAAATTGGGCTGGAAATAAAAGGTTTGGGCCAGTCAACATGGGCCAACAAACTCAACAATCTCCACATTTGGCCCATTGGTGAGGTGACTGTGAATCTAGGAAAAAATGGCTATAGGATCTCATCTTCGCTAATGCCTCCCACCTGCATACCTGCACACAAGTAACAAACAGGAGGAAGAAAACAAGTTAGTTCACAAAGAATTAACTCAAAAACCACAGAAGTTCAAAAGGATGCAAACAACATCAAGACACAAGACACCACATAAGGTGCACAACTACTAAGCACAGTTGAACCTGCAAAAAAAGACAAATCGCAGGCTCCAAATGACAAACATAGATAAGAAGTTCAACCAAAATCAAATTGGAGAATCCTCTGACAAGTGAAAAGTTTTTCAGCAGACAAGCATTTTGTGCCCATGTCAGCAAGATTAAACTCGGTTGGAATTTTCTCAAGCAAGAAAATCTATTTCTCAACTATGTCCCTAATAAAGTGAAATCGAACATCTATATGCTTTGTCCTATCATGGAACATAGGGTTCTTACATAGTTGTATAGCAGATTGACTATCAGAAAATAAGACCACTTCCTTATCTAATTGTCAAATTTCATGCAATACATCTTTTAACCATATAGCTTCATTAATAGCTTCAGTAATTGCAACATACTCAGACTCTGTGGTTGACAAATCTACTATAGGCTAAAGTTGAGATTTCCAACTTATGCATGCACCACAAAAGGCAAACGCATAGGAGGTAGTGGACTTCCTATTATCTTTATCATTTGCATAATTGGAATCAACATAACCAACAAGTTTAGCACCTTCTGCACACTTAGAGAAAGTCAAACCATAATTCACAAAGTATTTAAGGAATCTGAGAAGCCATTTGAGGGCTTCCCAATGAGGCATACCTGGATTCGACGTGTATCTACTAAGATAACTCACGGGATATGCGATATTTGGCCTAGTGCTAACCATCAAGTACATCACAGATCCAATGGCATTCGAATAAGACACATTAAACATCTCAACAATTTCAAAATGGGTCTTGGGAGACTGATCCCTACTTAGCACAAAATGAGAATCATGAGGCACATTCATAGACCTAACATTAGACATAGAGAATTTACTCAAAATCTTATCCACATAGGAAATTTGGTTAAGTACAAGAACATATTTCTCTCTATCTCTAATTATATTCATGCTAAGGATTCTATTTGCATCACCGAGGTCTTTCATGTCAAAGTTTTGGCTCAAACAATTTTGAACATGCTTAATGGATTTAACACATGGAATAATCAAGAGCATATCATCAACATGTATGAGCAGGAACACAGGCATAGATGCAGTATCTTTGAAATATAAACAATGATAAAAAACACTTCTTTTGAAACCTAAAGATAACATGCATTTATCAAATTTCAAGTTCTACTGCCTAGGGGATTGCTTCAGGCCATACAAAGCCTTTTTCAACAGACACACATGTTCATGCTTGTTCGAATCCATAAACCCTTCAGGTTGTCTCATATAGATATCTATATCTAAATCTCCATGTAAGAAGGCAGTAGTTACATCCATTTGTTTTAACTCCCAATTATGATGAGCAACTAAGGCTAACATAGTTCTAACAATGGCGAACTTAACAACTGGAGCAAAAAAATCTGTGTAATCTACCCCCTCTTTTTGAGTAAATACCTTAGAACCTAATCTTGCTTTAAATCTAACTTGTTCATTTTCATTTTTTACTTTAAAGAGCCACTTACAGTCAACCGCAGAACAGTTAGCAGGTTTAGGGACTAAAATTCAAGTTTGATTAACATGCAAGGACCAAATCTCACTTTTCATAGCAATTAACCACTTAGCAGCATGCTTAGAATTCATAGCATCATTGTAGCTTTTAGGCTCATTACCATCTAGAGATTCAAACACGTGAAGAGCAAAAGCAATCAGGTTATCATCATTAAACTTAATAGGCTTCCTAATAGTTCTTCGAACCCTATCCCTAGTCAACAAATAATCATGCAAGTCATCAACATCATCATGTTCATCGCCATTTTCAGCACGTTCACCAACATTTTCACCAGGTATATAAACATTTGCAGCATTTAAATCAACATTATTTTCATGTTCATCATGCAAATGACCCTCATAAACATGCTCATTAACAACATCATTTTCAGCATGAATAGCAGTCACCGAAGAATCATGAAGAGTAGTGGATTACTACACCTCAAAAGAAGCAGTATCAGAATAAGCAGACAAGCAAAGAAATTCAAGTTCATTAAAAACAACATCCGTACTAACTATGGCTTTAAGACCCCGCTCACTTCTATCCCACAGCCTGTAGCCCTTTACCCCCCTCTAGGTAACCAAGAAAGATACACTTCTTAGACCTAGGCTCAAGTTTGTCTCCCTTTTGGGGTACATAAGTTGTGCACCCAAATACTCTTAAATTCTTTAAGTCTACCTGCTTATTGGAAAACACTGATTCAGGACACTTACCACCTAAAGGCACAGATGGGGACCTATTGATTAGATAGGCAGCAGCCACTAAGGCTTCCCCAAAAAAAACTCTTAGAAAGGCTAGATGAAATCATCATACTCCTAACTCTTTCTAACAAGGTCCTATTCATTCTCTCTGCAACCTCATTCTGTTGAGGTGTATAGGGAATTGTCATATGCCTCCTAATACCTGATTTAGCACATAAATCATTAAACAGGGCATTGAAAAATTCAAGACCATTATCTGTCCTAAGTGTCCCAATCTTCTTACCAGACTGATTTTCAATTAAGGTTTTCCAATTGCTTAACTTTTCAAGCACATCAGACTTATTTTTCATCAGGAAAACCCAAACTTTCCTGGAATAATCTTCTATCATAGATAGAAAGTACCTGTTTTCACCTTGTGTAGGTGTACTTGCAGGACCCCACACATCAGCATGAATGTATTCAAGCACATTGGAGCAAGTAGATGCATTAGGAGATGAAGAGATGGGGAAATTAGCTTTGTGTTGTTTCCAAGCACACATGCATCACAGAAAGGCAACTCAGAGTTCAGACACATGATCGGCACCAAATGCACTATATTTATGCAATATGCTCATATCTTTATTACTCATATTGTTGGAATTGTATACATAAAAGCATTATGATTGGTATATTGGGAAACGTTATGTTTAATATACTGTTAATCATTAATGACTTGCAATAAACAACTCCTGTCTGAATTAACAATCATACGATGCGAACAAACACATCCAGTTATCTCGTCGATAGGGAGATCATACAGTGTGTAAGAGATCACAGAAGATCGTATAGATCGTTCGACCTAGAGAAATATAAACAATTATCACAGCTGAGACAGTTTTTGGTTTGGCTGTCAGTTTAGGATGTGGCACACAAGTCCATAAGTGGTTTATCTTGACTGCTTTGTGTGACCGGTACATCTCAATGTATTGATAGGATCAACAGTGAGATGAACCATTCTACTTGACATGTGAATGAGTAAAGATCTCGGTAACTTGGTCGGATCTAAAGTCTATTGAAAATTGAGGGGCACACATGGGTTGACTGTCACTTTGACTTGCTATGGTGGAGAGTCTTACATGTACTCGTATATCTGCATCTTGGGTGATGGCAGTTTGTGTGGGGTTTCCTCAGGCTGGATTTAGATAACCATATATGTTTCAGGATGGTGACATTCCCTAGAAAGCTCACGAGATTTGTTATGCTAAGTCCTGCAGGCTAAATCATTGATTCAAGCATAAGCGATAAGGGTTGAGTGGTACTACTCAGGAATAATAAGAGATTAATTAATTACAGCTAATTTTCATACGCTGAATTAATTAATAAATGTCTGAAACCTTAAATATGGGGATTAACCAAGTCAATGCAACTCGTTCCTAATAACGTGGTAATAAAGGGGTAGGTCAGCATTAATTCTCTGGTGGCATGAATTAATGTTTATTAATTAATTATGTTCTGGGTTGAACATGGAATTAATTAATAGAAGGCCCACTGTATTATTTGCATTTGATCCCTGGTCTGGCCCAGTAGTGCTCAAAGCCCATTAAGGTTTATTAAACCTTAATAGCCCATTCTCCAGATCTATATAAATAGATCAATTCTCTCTTCCCACATAAGTTTTGAAGTTTTTCATAAACCCTAGAGAGATTGAGAGAAATTGGGCGGCTGTGTAGATCAGGTAGCGTATCCTCACCAGATTTTCGGATTGAGCAAGGGAACAGATCAGATCTGTAGGAATACCATCAACGATCCACCGCCGTTAATCAATCCGAAGGAGTTGAGGTATTCCTTTGAATTTACGTATAAAATTAAATAGGAGCATGCATAGGGCGTTTACTGTTTGTCATATTGTTTATTTTGATATCCATAAAACGAATCCGGGGTTAAAAATAAATGGCGATTCACGTTGTCTATTGTAGACTCAGTTCCTACACATATGCCCTAATCGACGATGCCACAAAGGTGTCATGTCATTGTTCACAGCATTAACAGAATGCTTAACATGCTTAGCAGAACAAACATACAAATTATGCTTCTTAACAGCTTTGAAAACAACTAAAGAACCCTTTATGATTTTCATAATTCCCTTACCCCATTTCCCTTCAAGACCCTCTTCCTCGAGGGCAGCACAAGACATCAAGTTATAATTCAAGTCACGTACATGTCTAATATTTTTCATGACATAGATAGAACCACAGTCAAGTTTCAAGCGAATATCACCAATTCGAGCCACTTGACATTTCTTATCATTATCCATAGAGACATATGATGGGTTTTGTATACTGAAAGCATTTATTACAATGAGTATACAACAGTTTATTTCTCCTATCTGTTAACAATCTTACATGTATGAACAATGGTATCCTCTTGTCTCACCGATAGGGACGATCATACGGCGTGTTGTAGATCGCAGAAGACAGTATGATCACTTGACCTAGTGAGACATAAACCTGATCACAGCCGAGATAGCGTATGAGGATACGTCTGTCCGAGTGGCTGCGGTATTGTCGGAATAAGTAGTCTGTCTTGGTTACTTGACATGCTGGTACGCAGAGGTGGCGTATTGATGGACCGTAGTGAGATATATTCGTATGTCTGACATCAGCAAATAAAAGATCTCGTTATATTGATTGAGTCCAAACCCCAACGAAGGTTCAGGGGTTTGCACGGGTTGACTGTTGCTTTGACTTGCCATGGTGGAGAGCCTAAGTAACGTGCTCGTATATCCGCATCTTGGGTAACAGCAGTTTGTGTAGTACCGCCTGAGACTGGGTTTAGGTAACCATATCTGAGTAATAGGATGGGGACATTCCCTGAGGAGCTCAATAACATTCATCGTGCCAAAGTCATGCAGGCTGATTAAGTTCAGGCACGAGTGATAAGGTTTGAGTGGTACTACTCAGGAATTATAAGATATTAATTAATTGTAGTTAGAGCTTGTCAGAGGCTCCGATTAATTAATGGATGTCCGGTAACCTTAAATATGGGGATTCTCAATTAATGCAGCTCGTTCTCATAACGTGGTAATAAAGGGGTAGGTCAGTATTAATTATGTGGTGAAAAAGAATTAATATTAATTAATTAATTGTGTCCTGGGTTGTGGACATGAGAATTAATTAATTTATAGGCCCACTTTATT
This sequence comes from Plectranthus barbatus, assembly GCA_026898455.1. NCBI lineage: Eukaryota > Viridiplantae > Streptophyta > Magnoliopsida > Lamiales > Lamiaceae > Plectranthus > Plectranthus barbatus. The sequence continues at coordinate 518,944 of JAPKLW010000404.1, read as the reverse complement.
ATTTGCATTAGGTCCCAGGTCTGGCCCAATAAGTGTGCTGAATTGAGCCCAGGAGCCCACTAGGGTTTTATAACCCTAGGTCTATTAATAGACCTCTCACTCTCTGAAACCCTAGCCACTTTCATAAGATTTAAATCAGTTGAAACCCTAAGGAGAAAGAGAGAGGGGCGCCGATCCTGAAGAGAGAGGGAGGAGAATTTCGATTATGGTCCTGCTCAAGCCACAGATCTACGGAGTCCTCACCAGTAGTAGATCTGACTAGCACCGGGACACAGCCCTGAAGATCTGATCTGGAGAACAGAAATCCTATTTCTTTCTTTTCTTTATTTTTGATTTTATTTAAGAAATTAGGATTCTAATTTCTGATTCCGCAGATAAAATCGAATTGCGTGGTTGAATTGGAATTTGGAATTCAAACGCAAAAGATCGGATCAGACTCGACGGAATAACGGTAATTCCTCAATCCACAATATGTATTAAATTCATAGGAGCATGCTAGGGTTTTGTGAATTTTAATTATGTGCAATATCCATAGATCGATCCGGTTCAGTTTGGTTTTGGTGATTCGGTTCACGGAAAAATCCTACAATTGGTATCAGAGCCAGGTTTCTGATTTATGGCTCTGTTGTTCATAATTAAATTCGATATGCATGTATGAATTTATTGTTTTGTGGATGTTTGGTTTTTGTTCCTCGTGGCGACCCGTTGATTCAGCACGCGGTGGTTTATCCCTGTAGGACTGAATTGTTTTTGTAAAATCACGAGAAAATTCGTGATTAGTGTAGATTTGAAAATTGTAATAGAATAGATTTTGTAATTTTCAAATTTATGTAATTGGACGGGTCGAGGACGAAGAACGAAGACGGAGCCGACGAAGGGCCGGGCACGGCGGACGACAGCGGCGGCGCGGCAGGCCCGGCCGGGGCGTGTGGCGTGCGCATGGCGCGCGCGGGCAGCACCCACGGCTCGCGGCCTGCGCGCGCACGAGGCAGTGCGTGCAGCACGGCAGCAACGCGCAGCGCTGAGCGCGGAGCTGGCCGGTGGCCGGCCTGGCGGCGGCTTCGGCTGTCGTCAGCTGCTGCTGTCCCGTCGCGGTGGCTTGTGTTTTTGTGGTTTGTGCAATCCTGTGTAAACCCTAGGGTTTGCATTAGGGTTAGGTCAAATCATCAGATCACAAAGGCCTAAAAATCCAAAAGATTTGGTATATCCAGATTTGAAGGCCCTTGAAGATTTGGAAGATTTGAAAAGATTTGGATTTATCCAAATTAATTCAAAATTCAATTTTGTAATAGATAGATATTATTTTCTATTTTTGGGGCCACGAGGAATTTTTGTTTGCCTTAATTGTCCTCGTATGATATGTGATTTATTTATGTGCGCAATTAAGCATGTGTAGATAATAGGAAAAGCATGATTTATCGCTTTTATTATTTACAGTTTTCCAAGCATGCTTATGTGATTAATTTCTTTTGTTGGATTATATTTTGGGAATTTTTGGGCTTGTTTAATTACATGCAAAAATTTGGAAAATATAATGACAAAGAAATTATGTGTGCGCATAAAGAAACCTTTTAAAAGAAAAATACTAAGCAGATTTTTAATTAAAATCAATAGACCTCCACAAAGCGGTCCTAGGCTGTAAGTGTATCTCTTGTTCTAGTAAACGTCTACGAGTGTAGCTTGCTAGTTCCCGGAGGTGCATGGGTACAGTTGTTGGGATTTCTAGACAAACAATTTAAATCATATGAATAGTGGGAGGGCTTTGCGTAAACGTCTACGAGTGTAGCTTGCGTAGACCTCTTTCACAAGTATTCTAGGATTGATTTAAATTATAGATAACAAAAGCTTTAAGGGCTGTGCGGTATGGTTACGTGCCATGCTAAACTGTCTCTTTTGGCCGGAGTTAAATTTGTGGTTAATTGCTTAGAAGCATCTTAGAATATAATGCAAGAATTGCATCCCTGTTCTTGAGAGATGGCTTGGTCTAAGGTTTTCACTAATTATTAATTTCTAGTGTCAAAAGCATCCTGACATGGTAGTGAAATTAAATAATGGGGCTTAAAACCCGCAGTTCTGGTTGAGGGTGACATCGTAAACGTCTACGAGTGTAGCTTGCGGTGGGAACTCTTGGGCAATTAGTGGAAAACATTTGTATTTGATTTATTAAAAGGTTTTCAATGCATTTGTTTTCGAAGTTCAACATGTATGTTCTTATTTAAGATTCTTTATTGTTTCAGATATGTCTATGTCTACTGTTGATCATATACTTGCTCCTAATCCTCTAACTGGTCCGAACTTCCATGAATGGAGTTTCTGCATCAAACACATCCTTTATCTGAAAAATCAAACACATGTTCTTTACATGGATCCATTGTTGCGTTCTCAAAGAGGTGTATGCAAACTTGAGCTTGAATTCTATGACAGATGGGAGGATGCTGATGAGTCTGCCTTCTGGCTCATCACGGGTTCCCTATCTAGAGAATTAAGGCATAAGTATGAACACCTCGAAAGAGCTGGAGAGCTTTGGAAGGAACTCTCGATGGCCTTTGGCAAAGTGGAATGAACTATTAACTGTAAGCTTGTGCACAATCTTGTGTGCAAGAAGATGGTTGAGGATAGTTCAGTGACTACGCACATGATGTCTGTGATTGATCTCATGAGACAGTTTACTGTGCGGGGTGGTAATATCAGTGCGCAAGACGAGATTGATATTATCTTGAATTCTCTTCCGGAATCCTATTATGACTTTAAGGTAGTTGCTGCTGCAAAGGGAGAGTATGCTCTGCATGAGCTGCTTGAGGATCTTGTAGTGGAGCAGTCTACCATGCGAGTACGGAAACCTGTTCTGTCTGGCTCTAGCACTGGTTCGACAACCTCTAAGGTTGGAGACGATGGTGCTGAGAGCAAGTTCAGGAAAACAGGCAGTGATAGCAAGTCTAGGAAGGGGAAGAGAGCCAAAGTCACTGCAACGAAGAACGAGTGTGCTGGATGCGGAAAGGTGGATTGTCCGAATGCTAAGGGACAAGGTACGTCATTTGCATTTGTAACGGAAACATGTTTAGCATCGGTTTCTACTCATTCGTGGGTAGTGGATACTGGAGCTACTGATCATGTTTGTTACATTTTGCAGGGGTTCACACCAAGGAGGGTGCTGAAGAATGACGAGGTTACCATCTCGATGGGGAACGCAGCACAAGTGAGTGCAGCTGCCATTGGAGATTTCACCTTGTACTTTGATGATTCCGTTTTAACATTGAGAGATGTTTTGTATGTGCCGGATTTTCGGCGAAACCTTATTTCAGTTTCCAAACTTTATGTTGATGGATATTCAGTTATTTTTTATAGTGGTGTTTCTATCATTGGTAATAACGGTGTTATCTGTCATGGAATGCTGAATAATTCTCTCTATGTTGTTAACTGTAATCATAAGTCTTCTGCAAGTATTGCATGTAATTCATCCGTAATTGATAATCCTAGGAAGAGAAAACTTACTTCTTCTGATGAGGATCTTACATATCTCTAGCACTTGAGACTGGGTCACATCAGCTTAAAGCGGATTCAGAGACTTGTAGATGACGGTACATTGGACCTAGTCCAGGCTGTACCTTATCAAGTCTGTGAATCCTGCATCGAGGGCAAGATGTCAACTAGGCCTTTCAAGGCTAGTCAGTCTCGAGCAGAGGAAGTGTTGGAATTGATCCATTCTGACTTATGTGGACCGATGTCCACGCAGGCTCGTGGAGGGTACGGGTACTTCGTCACTTTCATTGACGACTACTCAAGGTACGGATACGTTTACCTGCTTCGCTACAAGTCTGAATGCTTTGAGAAATTCAAAGAGTTCAAGGCTGAGGTAGAAAAGAAGGTCGGGAAAACTATCAAGTCACTGCGATCTGACCGCGGTGGCGAATACCTCGGTAACGAGTTCTTGCAATATTTGTCAGAAAATGGGATTACATCCCAGTGGACTGCATCGGGTACTCCCCAGCAAAATGGTGTAGCTGAAAGAAGAAATAGGACTCTTCTAGAGATGGTAAGATCAATGATGAGTTATGCAAACTTACCAATTTTGTTTTGGGGTTACGCATTGGAAACAGCAGCTTACGTGCTTAATGTGGTGCCTTCTAAATCAGTTCCTAAGACGCCTTCTGAGCTCTTCCTTGGTCGCAAACCTAGTTTGTGCAAGTTTAGAGTATGGGGTTGTCCGGCACACGTACTGTCGAAGGAACCTGATAAATTAGAAAGCAGGTCAAAAGTAATGTTGTTCATAGGGTATCCCAGGCAAACGAAAGGTGGTTACTTTTACTGTCCTGAGAGTCAAAGGGTCGTTGTTAGCACCAACGCTAGATTCTTGGAGGACGAGTATGTGAGTAATCACAAGTCAAGGAGTGATATCGTTCTTTAAGAAATTGAGAACGAGAATGCAATTCCAAGGGAAGGGGAACGTGTAGATGTGGGTGCTCCTGTGAGAGGTACAGCACCACAGACACGTTCTTCAGTGTAAGGTGCAGGACCACAAGTCACTGCACCTACTACTGACACGGCACCGATGCCTCGTCGTAGTGGGAGAGTTATTTTCCAACCGGAAAGGTACATGTTCATGGGTGAGTCTTCGGACTTGAGCCTGGAAGACGGACATGAGGACTCGACCCACTGACTTACGAAGAGGCAGTGCAGGACAAGGATGTTGCCAAATGGCATGTCGCCATGGATTCTGAAATTGAATCCATAACTGCTATGGATGTATACCAGAAAACTGATTTGTCGGATGGCTTTAGGGCCATAGGGTGCAAATGGGTATACAAGAGAAAGAAAGGGGCGGATGGAAAGATCACGGCTTTTAAAGCCAGGCTGGTGTCAAAGGGTTATAGTCAGAAAGAGGGCATTGACTATGATGAAACCTTTTCACCCGTAGCCATGCTTAAATTCATCCGGATACTCCTTGCCATAGCTGCGCATATGGACCTCGAGATCTGGCAGATGGATGTCAAAACCGCTTTTCTAAACGGTTACCTTGAAGAAGGTAGGGACATCTATATGCAGCAGCCCGAGGGTTACATAAGCAAAGGCGAAGAACATCTTGTCTGGAAGCTTAGGAAGTCCTTGTATGGACTTAAGCAAGCTTCAAGGTCGTGGAACTTACGTTTCAACGATGTGATTAAATCCTATGGATTTGCACAGTTGGAAAACGAAAGTTGTTTTTACCGACTTTGTGTCAGTGGGAGCGTGGTCTTCCTTGCATTATAAGTTGATGACATACTCCTATTTGGAAACAACGAGGGAGTGATGTCCGAAATCAAAGTTTGGTTGTCCGAACAGTTCCAAATGAAGGATCTGGGAGAAGCTGGCTACATTCTTGAGATTAAGGTCTTACGAGATCATAGGAGAAGAATGTTGAGCTTATCACAGGCATCCTATGTGGATACTGTGATAGCCCGGTTCAGCATGCAACTCGCCAAGAAAGGCTTGCTACCTTTCAGACATGGTGTTTGTCTTTCTAGTGGGCAGTGCCCTCAGACACAGCGGGAGAAAGACGAGATGAGTCTTGTACCATATGCTTCGGCTGTGGGTAGTCTCATGTATGCGATGCTGTGTACTAGGCCAGATATTTGTTATGCCGTTGGCATGGTAGCAAGATATCAGTCTAACCCTAGACAGGCGCACTGGACTGCTGTAAAGCACATCCTCAAGTATTTGAAAAGAACTAGGAATTTCTGCCTAGTTTATCAAAGTGAGGATTTGTGCCCTGTGGGTTATACAGACTCGGATTTCCAAGGGGACCAGGATGAGAAGAAATCGACCTCAGGATATGTGTTTACCCTGGGAGGTGGAGCTGTATCTTGGAGTAGCTCAAAGCAGAAATGCATTGCTGAGTCCACCATGGAGGCGGAATATGTCGCCGCCTCCGACGCCTCGAAAGAGGGGGTGTGGCTCCGGAACTACCTTTTAGAGTTGGGCGTGATCCCGAGTTTGCCGAGGAGCATCACAATTTATTGTGATAACTCTGGTGCAGTGGCAAACTCAAAGGAACCGCGGTCTCACAGGGCAAGCAAACACATAGAGAGAAAGTACCATATCATACGAGAAATCGTATCGAGGGGCAATGTGCTGATTAAGAAGATTGACACTGCTGACAATCTTGCTGATCCATTTACAAAGAGCTTGCCGCAGAAAGTTTACGAAAGACATATTCGTGAGCTGGGTCTGAGGTGGATGCCGACCACTGATAGTGGTTAAAGTGACAGCAGACTAGATATACAGACTGTATACTCTGTAATAGCTTAGTCATGCTTTGAGTATAAGTGGGAGATTGATGGGTTTTGTATACTGAAAGCATTTATTACAATGAGTATACATCAGTTTATTTCTCCTATCTGTTAACAATCTTACATGTATGAACAATGGTATCCTCTTGTCTCACCGATAGGGACGATCATACGGCGTGTTGTAGATCGCAGAAGACAGTATGATCACTTGACCTAGTGAGACATAAACCTGATCACAGCCGAGACAGCGTATGAGGATACGTCTGTCCGGATGGCTGCAGCATTGTCGGAATAAGTAGTCTGTCTTGATTACTTGACATGCTGGTACGCAGAGGTGGCGTATTGATGGACCGCAGTGAGATATATTCGTCTGTCTGACATCAGCGAATAAAAGATCTCGTTATATTGATTGAGTCCAAACCCTAACGAAGGTTCAG
>JAPKLW010000404.1:454550-497241 GCA_026898455.1 Plectranthus barbatus | reverse complement strand
TATCCTGTCTATAAATAGGGGCAGAAGGCTCGTTTTTTGCATCGATTTCTCTCTTAACAAAATATAGCCGAAACTCTGCCAAATTCTATACAGATTCTTTTCGTTATTGAGAGCGGTGATATTGATGCTATTTAATTCGCTGCATATTTGAATTTTTGCCTTTAATTCTTGTTTGTTGTTTCCAGTTATCGTTATTATCTGTGTTATTCTCATGAAGTTCTAAGGGCTCCATTTTCTCGTGAAATCGAACCTCAACAATTATTATTACATATAACAAAAAAAATCCTCAAATCCATTCAACCACACAATTCATCCTGATCCATAAAAACAATAGCTTTTTTTTTGAAAGGGCCTGTATTGCCACTGCATGGCCCAGAGAAAACGAAATATTAGGGGTGGCAAATCGTGCGGATCGGATCGTTATCGTGTCGATCCGTTAATTATCCGATCCGTTAAGACTAAATCCATATCCGATCCGATAAGAGATTGTTAAATCCGTATCCATATCCGATCCGTTAAGCTCAAATCCATATCCGATCCGGTCCGATCCGTTATCCGATCCGGTCCGATCCGATCCGGTCCGGTCCGATCCGATAAGAACCCAATAATTATCCAATCCGATAAATCAAAAAATTATCCAATAACTAGTAAATAAAATATAATAATTAGGACAAAAAAAATCTACAATCTTATCAAACATTTCATGTTCAAAAATCTGCAATGAAATATCTCTCAAGTTCAAAAAATCTCCAAACAAAACAACATTGCATCCATGAATCACAAGTTCAAACATCCAAAATACTCCATACAAACCATCCATAAATTAAGAACCCAAACATTCTAAAATAAACAACAAGTTACAATCTTTGCTTGCTTCAAACACCAATTCCTAAACTTTTTTTATTTCCAAAAGCTCAAGTACAATCCACCTACAAGTTTAAGGTAGAAATATTTGTTAAATCTTTAAAATGTATAATATTAAAGCAATTTTAAATATTAGATATTACCTTCATCTATGATGGTAAAATCGCAAGAGTTGAGGCCATGGATGAGCATTCCGATGAATCTATAGAAACTTCATCCACATTCAAATTTAGAATCTCGCCGCTCATCGGTTGCTACAACTTCATTAAAAACTTACAGTTCATAGTAAAAAACAAAAAAATAAATAAATTGTATTAGTATAAAGAAATATAAATTTTAAAAAAATAAAGAAAACATAAATAAATAAATAAATAATTGATAATATATTAATTATTAAAACTTATAATAAATAAATAATGTTATTTTATTAGATTCTTAACGGATTATCCGAATCCGATCCGAATCCGGTCCGATTTACGGATTATCCAATCCGATCCGTATCCAATCCGGATCCGATCCGAATTTTTCGTGTTCTTATCGTATCGATCCGATAAGGATCCGAAATCTTATCGGATCAATCCATATCCATTATTATCGTGCGGATTCGTGTCGGATTATCGGATCGTGTAAAAAATTGCCAGCCCTACGAAATATAGTTCATACTCAGTATTTTTTCTTTACCAAATTTATTGTATTCTAGAGATTTCCCTATATAGAAATTTTCACTTATTTTTATAGTCACTTTCCAGAATCCAGATTCTTCCTTTTTCCTTTTTCTTCAATATTTTGGTCGAGCACCTAATAATTTAAAAAGTAATAATGATGAGATTGGGCTAAACGAAAATATGACGACGTAGTGAGGTCCAAGCCCAACATTGTTCCTCAAATGTAATTAGGCTTGTAAATGAGCCAAATTATTCGTGAGTTACTCGGATCTCAACTCGATAAAAGTTTATTCGAGTTTGTTTAGAAAAGTTCGTTTATTAAACAAACCAAACTTAAGCATCATAGTATTCGACTCGTGAGCAAGCTGGTTAACTAAAAGTAGTAATAAATATAAAATAATTAGTTTTATAAAGTTAATATCTTTCATGATTTAAAAGTAACAATAATGACACGTCTTTCTAACAATGAAAAAATTTAGAACTTGAGCATGAATATTATAGGAATTTAAAAATAAATAACTTTTTCTTTTAAAATAATAATGAATATTTTAAATATATTCTAAATTTTGAAAGTTCGTTTAAGCTCGATAAATTTCGTAAACTTTGAAATATTCGACAATAAAGCTTGAAGTTCGACTCGATACTAAACGAGTTAAACTTGAACACGGTACTACTCGATTTGATTATATCCCTAAATGTAACACAAGAAAAATAAATAGTATACTACTAAAGTGAGATTAAAGGAATATATAGTTATGAGAGAGAAAATTATTAAGAGAATCAGGATGTGGTGCTTTTTTTTGGCACCTCTACATTCATCTCCTTTTCTTTTAACAACACTAGAACACTGGATACGCATTCATTTATCCAGCGACTGGTTGATTTTTCAGTCTACTAAAAATTTCTACAAAAAAAAAAGAAAAAGAAAAAGCTAGAAATCGATTATAGGTTCTCCAATGGTGAGATTTCGCTCCAAATTCCAGTTCAAATTGAAAAGCTTGGCCGTGATGAACTTGAAGACTTTATTGACATTTATGTTGTATTTTGCGCTGGAGAAGAATAGTGGCGCATTCAGTGCCTTCGCATATCCTCTTGCCTGTCAAAAACCTTTTTAACGACAGAGGTATTGAGATCTATGAATCTATCATTCCTTCCAATTTCCAAATAATATTTCAATTTATACCTGGCTTGCAATCTCCCATTGCAATTCCATTGGTAGTTGCATGAATTCATCAAATTTAGTCCCTATCAGCACTGGAACTGCAGTCTGCATCATCAACACAAACCTAGGGGGTTTAATCTTTTAATGGTTATTATATGCAGCAAACATTATGATTAATCTAGTGTGGAACTCAATCTCCTCATTATTATTTTTTTTTACCTGGTTATATTTTCTGGCTTCTTGATACCATCTGATCACACTGCAGTAATCAACCAACTCAATTACAAAAAGCCCTTCATCTGATTTTGAAATTCAGCAACAAAAACAGAATAAATCAGATATGATAAATAATCGAAACATACCTTTTCAATGTGCGTCGACCAGTTAGATCGAACATGAACAACAAAGCGACGGAATCTTTACATGCGGTGGGAACATGATCCAGTGAAGAAACATCGCCTGCACATAATTTTGGGATGGAATTGAAATCTGAATATTGAGATTCTTTGATGAAATGGAACTATTGAAATATGAAATTAAGGTACCTCCCACGTCGCATATGGTATAAGAAATCCTTGCCCCTTTCACATTCAGTATTTTGCCGACGTGATTTATTCCAATCCCTGCAATTTCTTCATCCCTATTCTCAACCCCTGCATATTTCGTCTTCAATCCAAATGTACAATTAGCTGATTTCTATGTGTAATTTCATGGAAATCGATAATAAAATTGAGAATTCGTGTGTAAGTTACCAGAAAACTGGTTTTCCCGATGCCGGAGTCGCCAAAGAGACTAATCTTCAAAGAAACTAAATCGGATGAATCCTTGCCACAGGTGAGGAGAGCATTGGGATTGGCATTGGCAGGCGGCGGTATGGAGGAGGAGGAGGAGGAGAAGGCGGCGGCGGTGACATTAGGAGGAGGCAAATGGCGATAAGTGGAGGAGTTATTTCCGCTCCAGCAGGCGAGAAAGCGGCTCCAAACCGATCGGATGTATCGGCGCAGAACCGAGATCCGCCAGAGGATTCTTTTCTTAATGTTGAATTGAGGCTTTTTCTTGCAGAGCTGCTGCAATTGATCCTTCTTCATGGCTCCTCCAGTGATCTCACCTCTCCTCTCCTCTCTCTCTCTCTCTCTCCTCTGCGCTGGTGTGTTTTCTCCCGTAGTTGTGGGAGATGTGTGGGTGCTTTTTGTGAGAAAGCCTGCGTTTTGGAGTTAGTTTTTGAGGGGCATTTTGATCTCCTCACCAACAATAGTTCACCGATTTTACTGCTGCTTTTTCCTTTTCTTTTTTCACACTGGTGCGATTTTAAATATATTCAATTTCATTATAATTCTATTTCAAATTTTATAAATATTAAATTAAAGTTGTATAGATATTAGAAGTAGAGAGACACGTATTGTTGGAGGCACGTAGTAATAATAAATGATGAAGAGTAATGGCATTATAATATGCATGGTGATATAAATTAGAAAATGAGATTTAGCATGGGATGTTTTTCTTTTTTTTGGGAAAAAGTAAAACATGTGTATCCCAATGAAGAATAAACAAGGACGAAGGACCACGGCAATTTGGAATGGTACATGTGGGGGCTGTCACGTTTGGGGTTATTTTAATTTATTTTCTGATGAATACAAATTTTATATATGATATAGTTTCGTTAGAGAAATAAAATATCAGAAACGTTGATGGTGGGTGGGAAGAACAATATGAAGAGTTTTGTAATTTTGTGATAAACATCCACCGCAAAAACTGGATCAACAGATACTCAATACACCTCCTTATTCTGCATCATGCTACCAACTCCATCCATACCTCTATCTCTCTTAATATACATAAATAAATATTTAAAGAGGAATATGATTACGTTTTTCAATTAACATGAGTTATTAAAACAAACATATATACGCAACAAATGATATGTATATATCATTAATTAAGAATAAATGAAAGACAGAAATTTATTAATTAATTTAATATAAAGTGAGTTTTAGCACTCCTTTTATACTTGTTTTATAGAAATAATAACTTATTTTTTACAAATATGCTATTTGTAAATATCCTCAAGACACAGGAAAATTTCTATGGATTCCGAAATCAAAGATATGTTGTATGTAACGGAAGTTTTAAACGGATCTTGCACTTTTTGAAAATTGATTTTCTAACTTAGTTTTCAGTTTCTGTAAAACTCAGTTTTAAGCTCAGAAATGGTTTAAGTTTCAGTTGAAGTATACACTCAATACTTAGCCATGTATTCAATGTTTCAAATAAGTAGCAAACTTAAAATGCAGAAACTTAAAGAAAACAATAAATGACATAAGATATTTTATAGTGGTTCGGAATCAAATTTCTACGTCCACTCTTCAGAAATTAATCCAGAAATTCACTAAGGATCCGTTTACAAGCCTTCTCAATATCTATAGTTAGTCCGTCAGAATCCTTTGTCCTTTGGTCTGCTAGCGCACTCGCCCAAAAACTCTTTATGCCTGCTTCCTTCTTCAACTTGAAGTGAAGACGCATCTTGCAGCCTTCAATCTGGATGGTGAATGTTTACTGTTCTTCCCAGAGCTAAGATGGTTGGCGAACGCCCGTGATAATCAGTAATCCGGAGTGGAAAGCTGATTGTTGTGTTTATTACTTGAAAAGTAAACACCAAGTGTGTAGCTTAAGCTTGAAAAGCTTAGCCTCGTGTACTTAGACAGATACACGGAAAGAATAGCTTGAGCAAAGATGTTAAGCCTCGTGTTAAGATAACACGGAGTAATCAGAGAACTTTTGAGCTTTGAGTTTGCCAGAGTTTTGGCTAAGCTTTTCGCTTGAGTCAGGTGTAATTTTCTGTCGAGGTTAACTCTTATTTATAGGCAGCTGATCGACAATTTGAATTTATGTCCGTTAGAGACAGAAATCATCCGTTAGAGACAGATTAGGTCGTCCAATCATAGTCATTTTTCTGCTCTACTCTAAGATCTGCTTTTCGCTTTTTGCAGTGTACTTTCTACCCGCTCTTGTCAAACCAAGTTTCAGTCCGAGGAACTTAGAACTTTTAGGAATCTTCAATACGACTTTGAACTCTGTTTGGATTCCTTTTGTCTTCATATTTTTCGTGTGCTCTCTAACTCCTAAAATTGAAAACTGAAATTCTTCAAAGTCAGTTTTAAGTTTCCGCTTCTCTTCGGTGAAAACTCAGTTTCCAGAAACTGAGTTTCTAGACATTCTAAGTTTCAAACTCCGAAACTTAGTCTTCATCATTTCAAGTTTCTTGTCATCTTCACTTTAAGTTCCGAAACTTGACTCTTGATCTTCAGCTTCAATTTTTAGTCTATTACAACTCAAGATTTTATCCTATACAAAAATTACATGTAAGGACATTCTATAAACCTAGAAGTTTAATTTTGGCACACCAAAACATCAAATAAAAGAGTAATTAAACTGAAACTCAGTTTTTAACACTCTCTCCCAAACAAAATGTCTATAAATCATTTAGGTTTTCTTAAAAAAATCACACTAAAACAAAATATATGTATGTATAGTTTTACTTCAAACCTTGTGATCTTTAATCATTTATAGGTCATGTGTAGATTGGAGAATGTGAGGAATTAATATAAGAGTAAGAAAATAACAAAAAGTGAAGAATATTGAGAGACATTATAATAACTAAAACTTGCTGATATATGAAAAACGGAACATAAATCTACTAAAACTAGATAAGAGATTAGTAATATACATATAAAATAAAAGAACAGATTAGGAGAAGAAAAAGAAACGCAATGATATACATATTTTCTTTCCTTTACATGAACATGTTGCTATTATATTGTACATAATGGCTATAAAATTATGATGCTCGCCTCCAAGTCGAGAATGGCACAAGAGCTTCTTCTCATCATGTTCCAATCTCGTATTTCATTTGACAAAATCTGCATATGAAAAAACGAGCTCATTATATATGGTCGAAAACAGACACCATTCAGCCTAACTGCTCGGACCATCAGTCACTTGACCCGGATGCCTCTTCGAATCTCCACTCTTCCTCCGAAACGCCTCCTTGATTTCGGCCTCTTTCCTGTCCACAAAATCCACCAGGTTCTTGAAGCTCGTTGCACGTAGGCTGCGCCTCACCGGATGCGCCGGATCACCTGCCTCTATGTTCTGCTGCTCTACCTCCGAGCTGTATCTGCTGAACTGCATGCAAACTCTGCAGAAGAAGAAAACCAGAGCGATGAAGCAGGCAACGCCGCAGATGAGAAACAGACCCCAGAAGCTCTTCAGCGATAGCCGGTTATCATCTATGGGGTTGATCTGTGCAGAGCACGACTCACGTGACAGCCATTTATCATGGATTCTTTGCAGATCTCCATTCTCCGAGAGTTGGAGGATCGCGGTCGACAGATCCACCGCAAGGGGCGAGTCGCGTTGAAACGCCTGTGCAGCAGCATCAGCAGTCAGTGGAGGTTGAAAAAATAAACGGAACGAGAATGGCGTAGCATGACAAGAGAACTTACGAATCCCCATCCGCTCTTCGTGAACTCCCTTCCTACGATGCTGAACTGGCACCTTGTGCTGGCCAAGAACAGCTCGACATAAGGGAGTTCGTCGACAATGGCAGCAACACCCCCGTTATTCGGACCTCTCTGGAGGGCATCGATGTAATCATCATGGGTTTTCATGATTCGGATCCTTGATTCTGCAATGCTCAACTCGTTGACAAGATAGTTATACGCGAACGAGCCGTCCTGGATACCTATAGGATCGGGACTAGTGGCCAAGGAATCTATTCCTTGAATTCGTGAAGAGAGTTGTTGCACCGTGAGTATGGATGTCAAGCTAGCTGTATAGCTTGAGTTGATGATCAATACCACAAAAAGCCACAGAAGTAGGACCAAACGTCCCAGCGTGCTCACCGTGTTCTCTCCTGCATAAAGCGATTTCAATCAGACTCAACTGATGCTCGAGCATCAACCTCTATCTCGTTCTAGATTAGTAACAGAGAGAAAACATGCTGCCTGTACTTACTGTGAGCGAAAAACATTGTTGAGAAGCTAAACCTGAAAGAGAAAGATATGAAATAAGTGACAGTGCTCGCATAATCAATTAGTATATAGATTCAAACGCAAGCACCTATGAAGGCATCCTTTCCTGGTGAGTTTGGACTAATCTCAGTCCCTTAATATAAGATCATTTCTCCCTCAATTCATCTCTTTCTATAATTGGATGTTTACTTCTCTTGAGTTATAACTCAATTATATTAGTGGACACCGCTTGTTAGGATCCAAACCGTCCTTACAAAACCGGGTTATTGGGGCCTCCTATAATCGTAACTGGGTTGGCTCTGATACCATGTTAGGATTCAACTCTTCTTTACAAAACTGGCTTGTAAGGAGAGGTATACATGATACATCGTCATTATAAAGTGGCTCATACAGTCATGTGGGACACATTTAACACCGTTAAAGAAAGTAAAGATGAGAATGGCCATTAGAAGGAGAAAAGGTAATCTTATCTTCAGCAATTTGAGGAGGAACACTAGATTGCTATAAGCTTTTGTAGTTCGAAGGAGAATGATTTTCAATGTACAGAAAACAAGGAATAGGTAAGTGGGGAAATACTAACCAAAAAACCGTGGCAAGTTGTTGCCTTGGAGGACCACGAAACTCAGTGTTTGTGCGATGCTCAAGAATCCAAACAACTGATCCCACGAAGAGGAAGAAGATACCAGTTACAGCCCACATTTGCCAACTAAATGGCATGAGGAATGACCAAGGTTTGGATTTGACCTCCTTGACAGGAGCAACTACAACAAGTCCAGATTCCATGAAAGGTTGAGTGAAGTCCACAATCCTAGTTCTATTTGTGGTGATTGTTATATCCCCGACTGCTGCATCATATTTCTGCAAAAATCGAAAGCAAATCAATTGGAGAGAGGACAAAAGCCAATATATCAAGCCTGTCTGTAACGCGCATCATTACTAAACTCAGTTGAATGCAAGGCCATTTTTCAATTTGCATGGGATCCTATCTCCCTACCCTCTCATAAGCTTCAGTTCATTTTCGAAATAGAATTGAACAAACAGTACTCACATTTAGCGCAACATCGCTCACAAGATTGCCAAATGAAGGGTTTCTTTTTCCATCACCATACATGATATATTGGTGAGGGACAGCATACGGCAACAAATCAACAGCAGCTTCAAATACATCAATGCAGTAACCTCTGGCCCCTAAGGGTCCTTTATCTTTAGTCACAACTTCTGGATAAGTAACTCTGTAAGGTACTGCGATTTCTAAGGGCTTCCCATTGTTGGGAAACACCCACCCTCGAGGCTTCGTTGTAGTTTCACCAGGCCATAGGACACCTGAGAGATTCTCAACACTGTTGTTTGCTGGTTTTGTATATAGCTTTTCTGGAGGAACAACGGACAGACCTGAGTAGTTCGACCAAAAACCAATCCTTCGAATTCCAGTTCCAGCAATATTGAGAATATCATAAGCAGGGTGGATCAAGTTCTTCTCTGAATCAAACTGAATTTGTCCACTCACACCAGTGAAGTTTGATGAAGTAAGAATCTCCAGCAACTTTGGGCCTTGGTCGAAAATCTGGAGAGATGTCAAATGGAGGGCGCTTCCTCGGACATCACGCAGTTTTGGATCATCTGAGAAACTGATATTTCCACCAGCACTGAAGAAAGCATCAAACGCCCGGGCTACTAACCACACAGAATCGTAAGCATATAGAGCAAAAGAATTAAAATTTGGAGTATCTTTGTTCTTTATCTTTCCCCATCGAGAACTGAATTTTGCTTTGAGATCAGAATCCGGAGTGTGATGGCGAAGTGCAAGAACCCCCTGCAGAAGATCGGCTGTCTGAGGATCAATGGTTTCAGTAGAATCTAGAACACAAGGAAGCCAATCAGTAGCAATCCAAACATAACCTTTGCCCATCATTCCAAGCCTATCTGCTACTGAAAATATATTGAGACCAGAATCAGGATTCACATGTACAACATAAACACGCGATTCCATCAGGTTGACTTGAACCAATAAGTTATCAATGTCACTCTTGGGAGCTCCAGGAGTAAACGCCGCCTTGTAAGAAATCTTGGCACGTTTCTTTGCAAGTGCATCACCCAAAACAGAAATGCCATTTCTACCATTATCATCATCAACAAAGATGGCAATTACTTCTCTCCATCCAAAATACACAACCAGATCAGCAATCGCATACATCTGGAAGTGATCATTAGTTAAGCCCCGGAGGAAGTATGGATATTGCAGAGATGAAAGAGTGGGATCTGTGGCTAATGATATAAGTGGAATTTGAAGCTCATTTACAACGTGAGAAATAACGTGTGCTATCCCTGACGACTGTGGACCGATTGCTGCAGCTACTCGTTGCCCTGTGATCTGCATGGCTGCAAGAGTAAGGACACCCTGTCAAAGATTCATCAATCTCCATATTGTTAACTAACTACATAACAATAAGGAGAATTTCTGTTATCTAAAAAAAGTTAAAATAAAGGAGAATTTCTGACATATTCCTAGATTTTAATAGATAAATGGCTTACTACATGCCATCTGTTTTTCCCTTTAAAGCTGTCAACTTTACAAGACAACAAATCTACCATATATTGCCCCAATTAAATCAATGGATATGACAAAAAAGTAAAGGTAAATTGAAAAACATGTTTCTCAGAGAAGCAGAAACAAATAATGGATTCAGAACGAACAAATGAATTTAATCACTGAATTTTCAGAAAACACTATCTTTTCCAGAATCCAGCAGGATATAACCAATTCACACACAATAGAACAGGAAAAAAAATTCAACTTTCAGAAATCAAAGTTCTACCAAGTCCATATAAATAGTCATTTTCTCTCAAAGCAAAAGATATACATACATATGTATAGTCAAAATCCCCTCCAGTAACCATGAAGCTAGACCATAAGAAACAAGAAAGCAAAAGTATCTTCTTAGGCCATCTCCATCCCGAAACACCAAACTCAAACTCAAATTGCAGTAAACATCAAATCAAACAGTAATTTATCTCCAACCCAAAACACCAAACTCAAAACTCAAAAGAATATTCTCAGCATATTCTTTTTTTACAACTTTTTACACCTTTCAAATACTACCTATATATTTATCAATTTTACAATTTGATCCATTTATTAATTTCATTGAAATAATTTATTACATTATAAATTATCATTAAGGAATATAAAAATTATTATATATTTTTTAATTGAATATTTATTTTAATAAAAAAAATTAAATAAGTAAACAAGTTAATAATAAAATTAAATTAATAAAATTAAATTATTCATTATTTTGAATGTAGTAAAAGTAATCACTATAAAAAATAAAATAAAAAATCTGTATATCAAATAAAATATAAATATAATAAATCAGCATGAAAGTATGAAAAAGAAATGGGTTGTTTTGCAAATAAGAAAAAAAATGCGTTCTTCTACAGTAGAACATCAAATATGCTGTCTTTGGAGATTTTGAGAACTGCAAAACTCAAATTGAGTTTGAGTATGGTGTTGGGTTGGGGGAGAAAAACTGCAAAATATGGGTTATGGGGTTGGGTTGGAGAAGCTCTTAAGAAAAGCTATCCAAGACAAGGAGAGACATTGAATCTGGATAAGCAAAAGCTCAAAGAAAACTCGAACAAGAACAAGAAATACCTTCAACTGTGCCAATAAATCCACTGCAGTTGGTATCCTGTGAAATAAGATTGATTTTCCAGTCTTTCAGAATGGTGGAATCGGAGTTGACATCTTCAACTGCAGCACGAAGCGCTGGCCCTATA
The DNA here is from genome assembly GCA_026898455.1 of Plectranthus barbatus. Classification (NCBI taxonomy): domain Eukaryota; kingdom Viridiplantae; phylum Streptophyta; class Magnoliopsida; order Lamiales; family Lamiaceae; genus Plectranthus; species Plectranthus barbatus. Next base: position 485,740 of record JAPKLW010000404.1, on the reverse strand, counting down.
GACCTTCCAATGTATGAATTGAAAGTGTAAAGTGCCCCAACATTCACCACACTTGAATTCCCATTTTGGGCAATCACTCCCATGGCAATAAACATACTAAAAATCAAGAACACCGAAACCCGCCTCGTCGACACACGGCCCTCCATGTCTAAAGCGAGATTTAACGACTCACAAGCTTAAATCTTCAAGAAATAAAAAGGAAAAAAACCATTGCTTCAGGATATCAAACACCTGCTGTGCACCATGAAGTTACAGCGCTCGCAACGCACAACACATTTTTAATACGAGAGAAATTGACATCACTGACTCCTCTAAATGGGGAATAGCAACCATTTAACATAGATTCCAATTCAAGAAGTGGTTAAAAAATGTGGGGTTCGGAAATTGACACGGGAAATTTCGTCATGGCAGAGCAAAAGGCCACAATAATTTAGAATAGATTATATAGAGACGAAACCCAACTTGCAATTTTTGGATATTTGATTTTCACATGGGCAAAAAAAATTATTCTATAAGATCAATAAATAATGCTTGAATGATCAAGAATCAATCACAAACCACAAGCATAGCACAGAACCCATTAGCACTAAGAAAGCAACTATACATGCAAAAAACAATTAATTAGTCATCCAAAACTGAAAATGAAGCTGAAGAAGAAATCAGCAATCTTTTGCTTTTCTTGCAGGCTCACATGGATAAAGTAAATTAATGAAGGGAGAGAGACATGTAAATATTTTTTTTAATAATCTAAACACTCTTACAGTTATTGTTAGGTGCCACTTGCCACAAACTCACAACTACAATACCTGAAGTTTGAAAACCAATGAATATTTAATTGTCACAAACTCTCCATTTCCGAAGTTTTCTTATTTTCATTTCTTAGTAATTTCTATTTTATTAGATTTAAAAACATCGATAAAACTCCGAGATTTTTGTCATAATGCTGCCAACAATGCTGACGATTTTTATTCCTCTTACCATCATTATTCTTTTAGGTATTATGAACTTAAGAACCTAATTTAATTATCGCTTTAAGATTAAAAAATAAATTTTAAATTTAAAGGATTTCATAATTTCTTAGTTTAAAACTCAAAAAATATAAAATTATCAATCTATGAGCTCAATATTAGATTTTGAGTTGAAAATTTTCAGATATAATTTAACTATTTTTCGAATTCCGAATTAATAATAGAGGAAAATATTTTAAATAACCTTTCCCACTAAATGCATTACAAATATACCCAAAACATTAAACATCTTCAAGAAATACCCACTGTCACAAACAGAGTTCCTTTTTGCATGAAATCGAGAAGATAATTAGTTAATGATGATCAAATCATTAGCAAATATCAAATCAGGCGTGTATTATTCTATTTTTTAAATGGATAAAGTTAATATTAAATTTAGAAAATATGGTATTGACTAAAAGAATAAGACGGGATATTAAAAACAAATATTTCTTAAAGTTGGTGGCGAGGTCGGTGTCGTGTGCTTGACAACGACCTCGACACCGACCCAATATTTATCAATTATATATATATGGTCGATGCCACGTAGGTCGGTGCCGAGTTTGGCGTCGAACTCGACACCGACTGTCGGTAAATATTTTTTAAAATATAAAATATACATATTAATATATATATATAATATAATAATATATATTATATATATATATGGGGTTTAGGGGTGTGGTGTGTGCATAGGTGTGGGTCGGTGGCGGAGTGTGCATTGGGTGGTCGGCGGCGGGGGCGGGGGGGGGAGGCCGCCACCCACCCCCCCTCAAAAAAAATTTTTTTTTTTAAATTTTATTCTCCTCTCAATTTTTTATTTATTTATTTTAATTTTTGGTCGGTGGCAAGGGTCGGTGGCGGAAGGCAGCCACCGACCAAAGTTCAATTTTTGAATTTTTTTTCTTTATTTTAATTGTGGGTCGGTGCCAGGGTCGGTGTCGATGGCCTGACACAGACCCGACACCGACCTTCTCTCTCCTTAATAACAGAATTCTGAAATGTGTCAGAATGTGCAGTGGGTATTTTGTGAATGAATATAATGTTTTGGGTATTTTCATAATGCATATAGTGAGAATGGGTATTAATAAATTCCACTCTTAATAATACTACTCATTTTCTTAATTATTAGCTAAAAGAGTGACGGTGGATTAGTTTAGATAAAAGTGAATATGAGGGAACAAATGGAATTTAAGATATGAAGATTCTCATTGAAAACTGTGTATAAAATGAAAGGCAGCGATTGATTATCTTCTTGCGAGGTAGGAAAGGAACTTGATTCTTGAACAAGGAAATTGTTTAGTATTAAGGTTCTCTATTCTGCATTCTGCCGTGTTTTAGACCTTTATTTTATTCTACCAATAACAATTACTTATACATGAAGAGAGAGAGAGAGAGATGGAATAATATGATAGAAATCTAAGTCATCATGTGTGAAAATTTAAAATTTATTACAAGTACTAATTTTTGGCGATTTTTACAGTTGACATTTGCTTAGTTTTTCAAAATGTTTTACTGTAAATGAAAACATTTCAGTTCAAATTAAAAGCTTATCTTTTGGTGTTATGTCCAGCAATGTTTATTTAGTTCAATCTTTATCGAATCAAGAAATGAATCGAGATTAATTTGATAGGAAAAAAATTTAAGGTGATTCTAAATGCAGTCACATTTTTACTAAATATAATTTTTTTGAAAAAAATAAAAATTTAATTAAAATAAAATTAGGGACAACAGGTTAAAATTATAGTTATATATTGTAATTTAAATTTTTATTCTTTTCAAGAAGTTATATTTAGTAAAAATGTGATTGCATTTAAAATTATTTAAAATTAAATTAATTAATTTAAATTAAGGGAAAACTATGAAAAATACCCTATAGTATTGGTCAACTATGAAAAATACCCTAATGTTTGCTTTTCCTTGAATTATACCCTAAAGTTTCATTTTGCCCACTAAAAATACCCTTTACTATGAAATATATCCTAAAGTTTCTCATATCATTGAATTATACCCTAATGTTTGCTTCTGTCAATTAAAAATACCCTATGTCGCTAACGTGTTAAAATTTTAATACAATATATGCCACATATATACCAAAGAAATGGAAATGTCATATATTATTTAATTTATGATTCATAAAAATTTTAGCATCAAATCAAATATTAGTAGGGATGTCAATTTAACCTGAAACACGCGGGTTGGCCCGATTAACCCGAGCTAAAATACGGGTTAGGGTCAAAATATTTTAGCCCGAAAAAAATTAGCCCGAATAGCCTGAGACCAAATAACCCGAAGCCCGAAACCCGATGGGTTGGCCCGATTAACCCGGTTAGTTTTTTATTAATATATCTATCATAATTATAGTACTAAAATCTACTTTTGATATTTAAGATAATATATATTATTTAAATTTTAAGTTATACTCCCTCCGTCCCACACGAATTGTCCCTCTTTCCTTTTTCGTCCGTCCCACACGAATTGTCCCCTTACCTAAAATGAAAAATTATTACACACTAACTAATAAAATAATAATTTTATCTATCTCTACCACATTCCACTACATTGGTTATTGTGCCATATCCCAAGGGGACAATTCCCTTGGGACAGAGGGAGTATAATTGTATTTAGTTCAAATAGTATTTAATACATAGTTAAGTTCATTTACTTACAAATTTAAAATATATTTAAATATTGCTAAAATTAAAATTAATACTATATTTTAATAGTTTAATTATGTGTTTTGTATTTTTTATAAGAGAAAAATAAGATTTTATTTATTTTTTATTATTTAAAATATTAAAAGAGTGAAAAGATATTAAAAATAAAATATAATTAATAAATTCATTGGTCCGACGGGCTAGCCCGAAAACCGACGGGTTAGGGTTAGGGTCAACATTTTTTAGCCCGAAAAAATTTCAGCCCGATTTGACTCGGATCGATTAACCCGCAGCCCGATAGGATTGACCCGAAACCCGATGGGTTAGCCCGATGGACATCCCTAAATATTAGGGTATAATTCAATGATAAATAAAACATTGGGGTATTTTTTATAGTTGAGGGTATTTTTAATTGATAAAATGAAATATTAGGGTATAATTCAAGGAAGAAAAAATAATATGGTATTTTTCATAGTTGACCAATAATTTAGGATATTTTTCATAGTTTTCCCCATTTAATTTGGGTTAGAACTTAAAATTGATAAAATATCACTTGATCGTGGGGACGGAGAAAGCCGAAAATCAATACTTGGATTTCCAACTTATGGGGCCCACTACTCACGTGTGAATCTCGTGGATTATAAAATAATAATTTGAAATAATAATTAATCAATCAATATATCCTTTGACCAAACAATTGTTTACAAATTTTTGAATTTTTATTAGGGGTATTTGCTCGACAATTCTTACATTAACATTGTAGAGTCAATTCTTTATATTTAATTCTCATGAATTTATCAAATTTTGTTATTCCGAGTTGCTGCTCGAGAGTTCCATTATTTTCAATTAGAATTATACTCATGCGATGCGAAAATATTATTAATATTTTTATTTAAATTTTAATATAAGATGATATATTTATATTAAATTTTATATTTCATCTAAATAAACCTAAGTATTATATATATATTAAGAAAAATATTTTAGCATTGAAAAATTTGTATAAAGAATACTAAATATGGATATAATATATATACTTATAAAATATAAGTAGTATTTATAAGATGAATAAGAAAAAATATTTTTCATTTGAAAAATAATATATTCTAAACTGCATTAATAACATATGTGTTTGCTCAAAAAAAAAATAATAATAACATATGTGGATATATTAAATTCACAATATATTAATTGAATAACTTTGACATCTTTTACACTTATTAATCACTATATTTTTTATATTTTAGCTTAGATATATTTAATTTATATATGTTATCTCATATGTTAAAAATCACAAAGTTTTCATATTGTCCAAAAATACATATTTTTAATGAAAGTGTATAGATCCTAAACTTGGTAATATTTAGCACTTGAATTTACGTAAAAAAAAATCATAGTTATTATTCAAATTTGGAACATAGGTGGAAGAACACATAAATAAAAACTTTTTAATTGAAAATATAATTATCTTAAAAAAATATGCAAGATATGCATGAAATTATTTAAATATTTTATTTGACATTGCATGTTTTTCAAAAAATTTGGAGGAAAATTTATGAGTCTCCTTCAGTATATTATATAAATTGTTGCATTCTATGTGGTACTCTTTATTTTTAAGTGGGTAAATAATTTAGAATTAAATTCTATCGAACGCAAATTGATTATAATACCCATATTTAAAAATAAAAAAGTAGTTACAAATTTATTATACCTTTTAGAAATCGCAAACATCTTAATTCGGTCGTGCACGATAAGATTTTCCGTTTTTTCATTTTCATTGTCCGAATAAATTTGCAATAACTATTTCCTCATTTCGTTATTCCACGTAGAAGCTTGTGATCGACTTAATTAATTTAATCATGAAATCGTGTATCTTAAATCTTCTTATGTTAATAACACGTTTTACACGAGAAGGAAAATAAATTAATGAATCCAAGAAGATGGACGGCCTACATTTCCTATTGCAAAAAATAAATAGTAAAATGAAATTAACACATCTTGAAAAAGAGACGTTGGGGTTGGATGCTTACCGTCGAAATAAATTCACATTGAATAAGTGTTGGGGTTATCAAACCCCTATCCCACATCGGTTGGAGAAGGAAAAAATTACTTGTATAAAATAGAGTCCAATAACTCCATTAGAATGAGGCCTTTTGGGAGATGCTATATTTGTGGATCATTGGATGATGCTAATTTATTACCACACTATTTTATCTTTAAAGCTTAGTTCATAGCAGAGTAGGCTATTCTATCCCGCCAGAGTAGTTCATATTTTTATTTTCGTCTGTCCCACTAGATTAGTCCATTTTTTTTTAATGGAAAAAATCTCCTCACATCAATAACTATTAATGTAACGAAACCAAAATGGACTAATCTAATGGGACGGATGAAGTATATAAATGATGTTTGCAACTATCTAATTTCTACAACTTTATGTTCAGAAATTTACAATTTCTTATAAAATCAATTTATAAGAAGAGATGTTTTACTGTGATTTTTTTTTTTTTGAATAAGTGTACATTAATCTGAAATACACTCACACACTGTGAGCTCGAACTTATAATCTTTCAATCACAGATAAAGTACTTTAACCATTATACCTTAAACGAAGTACGGTAATAAGACTGTAAAATACTATTCTGGGACGATCATCATGAAAGGGTTAACCTCAGAAATCAAATCATACAACTCACTTTTTCATAAGACGTTTTGTCTTTAAAGGATATAAGTGGAATAAATAAATAAATAAAAAAGACTAGGTGAAGTACAAATTCCAGATAAAAATAGACCATTCTCGAATTATTATTGTTTATTTCAAGAATGTATGGGCTTCCACCTATAAATTAAAGATTCTATTTATTTCTCGCCAACTAGGATTCAACGGTTGGTGCCTACATTTACCACATTCTGACAACAATTATTTTTTCATATGGCCCCATATACCAATAATTAATAATAAAGTAGGTGACGGTACCATTCTAAAATATCTATTAAATTAACTTTTAGTAAGACATTTTTTCAGACATTATAGTGGTAAAAATTAGGAGTGTACACGGTTATGTTAGGCCGATTAGCGCTCATCAGTAATCTATGAGATAATTATAATAGAAAAAAAATAATTTATGATATTAAAATATAATATTAATGTGAATATATCATCCTCAATCATAATAATTATTAAGACGCGGCAATGGTAAACCCGATCCAGATAACAAATAAGACAATAGGAATAAAGAGAGAGATGTTTGGATGAAATTGTGAGATTTAAATATTGGATAGTTTAAGGTTTATTTTAGATTTTAAAAAATAAATAAAAACATATGAAAAAAATGAAAAACGACATTGGAATACTGGATAGTTTAAGATTTATTTTAGATTTAAAAAAAAACAAATAAAGATTTAGGAAAAAAAATATAAATTATATGATGTTGTACAATAGAGGACTTGAACACAAAGTACCTTTTAAAATTTAAAATCTAGTTTGAACCGCTCTACAAAATATACTACATTATATATAACTTAAATATTTATTATTAATATAAACGGTCCGGTCCGATTTAAACGACTGATTTCTCTACTTAAACTGTGGACCAAATCAAGTAATACTGTTTGAAATCTTCGGTCAGGCCAGTCGATATTTTTATTTGATAAATCGGCCAAATTATTTCGGTTTAGACGATTTGAACCAACGGTGTACACCCCTAATAAAAATCTTGAAATGAAGATTTTAAAGATTGATTTTCTTTTTCTTATTTCTTATCTTAAAACTATTTTGGAATGCTATCTCCAATAGTAAATTTTAAAATATAGCAGACAAAACTCTACCGAAACGGCTAAGCCGAGTGATGACCCAATAGTAACAAGTAAATGCTCTCATATTTGCCACACAATGGATATGATAATTAAATAAACGTGTTAAAAATAATTAAAATTAATTTTATACTCCAATTTATATTAATATTATACTGTCACATTAATTAATTGTGACATTAATAGGTGGTAGATGGATGAACATTTAACATGGATGATTTTGTTTTCAGAGCATATATCTATGAATTCGACTGCAGTTATTATTTTTACTTTTTCTGAAAAACTATAATATTTATTTCATGAATCACGATAGTGCGACCCCAATACTATTTTTATCATTATTTATTTGATTTGCCAGATATTTAAACCTTAGATTTTGTTCACATTAGTATGGTCAACGTAGTTTATGCATATTTTAATTAGATTTTACAGTGTTTATTTCTTTTTCTTTCTTTTATTATTTTTTTTTTAAGAAAGAGAATATTCAATGTTGGTTAGCTTAAAAAAAATTTGGGTGAGTGATGGTACAGAGGCGTTTTGGTGTGAGATAGATCTCATAAGATTTTATATTATAAAAAGATTTTTATACATTATGTATCCAATAAAACAATATTATTTATTGAATTAATAAAGACATAATACATTATTAGAACCAATTTCCCCTTCGAAAAAGATTTAAGTTTTTCTTACTACTTTCATAAATACTAATTGTTAATACATAAGTTATTTAATATTTAAAATATATAAATACTATAAGATAAAATAATGTTACAAATAAAACAATTTTGAAATATGGTCTTTAAATGGCCCAACAAAACAAGGTTAGGTCAATATATTTTTTTCAGACATTCTAAATAAACATTTCAAAATTTAAATTATCATAAAAAAAAAAACGATACAACAATATCTGATTGCCTTTTCCTACTTCTGATTGTATTGATTTAGCCTTATTTTCCTTTCTATTTATTACACTTTTTCCCTAGTTAAAAGAACAGCCATCTAATCGTCTCTTATTGTTAGGGTTGTAAATGAGTCAAACTGTTCGAGAGCTACTCGGATCCCGACTCAATAAAAGTTCATTCAAACTCGTTTTGAGAAGCTCGTTTATTAAACGAACCAAACTTGAGCATCATAATATTCGACTCGTGAGCTCGTGAGCAAGCTCGTTAATTAAAATTAGTAAGAAATATAAAATAGTTAATTTTATAAAAGTAATAGTATCTTTTAATAATTTAATGATAAAAATAATATAAATCTTTCTAATAATGAGAAGATTTAGAATTTGAGCATGAATATGATATTAATTTAGAGAAAAATAACTTTTTCTTTCAAAATAATAATTGATATTTTACATATATTTCAAATTTAGAAAGTTCGTTTAGTCTCGATTAAAGCTCGATAAAGTTCGTGAACTTTAAAATGTTCGATAAAGAAGCTCGAAGCTCGACTCAATACTAAATAAATCTAACTTGAGCACGACACTACTCGGCTCGATTACACCCCTACTTATTGAAGTTTAACTCATTATTCTTCAAAAAATTCCACTTTTTCCACACAAATGTGAACTACCTCTCCCTCCCTTTTCTTATTTCTTTAATTTTGTCACAAATAATATTACATCAATAATGCAAAAAAAAAGTCAATAATTTTCTTGTTATACTTCATATTTCACTCCATTACAACACATCATGTGCATATTTATGGCGGCATCCAATATAATGGTGTAACATCAAATATGAAGCATATCATTAACCTTGTCTGAAGTTGTACGGTTAGGCCAGACCAAACAAATTTAGACTTTCGCAGCATACATTGGTGTTATTGTTCTTGCTTGTCGAGCTAAGATAGTTGTGGTCTTGGCTAAGTCGATCCGACAGTGCTCCATGCCGAAGTCATTGCAATTTGTGACATCACGAATATTAAGTCTATCACTATCTATACAACTCTTGTTGAGCGTCATTTAACACAATATGCAGTGTAATTATCTAGTCAAGTGATCTGGCGTTTTGAGTTTTCAGAATGGCTAGTGAACATTGCAGTGGATGATAATTATTAGTATATTGGTATCTAATCTAATTTGGCAAAAACCAATCAGCTGCAACTTTAGGGTATGTAGTAGAAGCAAGTAATTGTTATGGAGGTAAGTGAGTAGGAGGGTGGTGGTCCTGAGCAAAGAATCTCTTGATGGCCTCTTCCTTCTCATCAATGAATTGCCAGAAGTTGTGAATGGCTCCAGAAAATATGAAAGTAGACGAAGAAGGGTCAGCTTGCTGCCTCCTTCTCATGTAGTCTGTGTATTGTCGAACAGCTCTAACTAGGAAGAGAGAGAGAGCTATGAGCGCACATGCTCCACAGACGGCGTAGAGTGCCAAGAAGCTGCTGAGATGGAGCTCATTCGCCTCCGACTCCCTGCTCCGCTCCTCCGGGCAACCCGACTTGCAGAACCATTTCTCATTCATCTTCTCCAGCTCCCCACTCTCCGTCAGCTCCAGGATTGCATTGGACACGTCGATTGCGAGGGGAGAGTTCTTCTTAAAAGCCTGAAAGAGATATATATATATCTATCATGTATGATTCAAGAAACAATCGGAAACTGCATGGAGGAGTAGAACTTACGAAGCCCCAGCCACTCTTGGTGAATGGCTGCCCCACCATTCCATACTTGGGCTGCTTTGTCAGAAACAGCTCTACGTATGGAGTCTCATCTACAATGGCGGCTACGCCTCCGTTTGCAGGCCCTCGTTTTAGTGCAGCCTCGTATTCTTCAGGGGAGCCTAGAGAGAAGAGCCTCTTTGGGTGTATGTTGAGGTTGTTAGTCATGTAGGTGTAAGCATATGATCCCACTTGGTATCCTATGGGCAGCCCACTTGAAATCAAACTGTCGAGTCCGGTTATGGTTGTGGACAGCTGCTGGACTGTCAAGATTGATGACAAGCTTGCTGTGTAGCTTGATGTCACCACTAGTAGCAGGAACAGCCATACCACCATCACAATCTTTCCTAGAGTGGAGACTGTTTTCTCGTCTGCAATGAACCAAGAACTCATGTATTCGGGAAAACACTTAGTAGTTTGTGTATATCAGAGATGTAGTAGAACTTACAGTTTGCTTTGAATAGAGTGGAGAAGCTGAAGCTGCATTGAGAGATGGACAGTAAGTTAAATGCAAACAAAGGATGGCTGATTGAATTGAATTGAATTGAAGTTGAGTCTTGGAAGGTGTTGCTCACAGAAACATTGTTCTGAGTTGTTTCTGAGGAGGGCCGCGAAACTCATCATTGACGCGGTGCTCTAGCATCCACACGACCACAGCTATGATAATGAAAGAGACTGCAGTGGCAGACCAGAGCTCAAGACTAAATGGCTTCAAGAATACCCAACCACTTGATGTTGAGTTTCTAATTGGAGCTACAATGACAAGGCCTGTTGCAGCAAAAGGCAGAGTGAAATCGACTGTTTTTATTCTGTTGGTCACAATGGCTATGTCCCCAACTGCTGCATCCAAAACCTGAGAGAGATGGTAGTGGAAAACAAATGAGAAACTAACTGCAAATAGAAATATACAAGGCAAAAGCATGTGTTCTTACATCATCTGCAACCATTCTAACAAGTTCATCATAGCTAGGATTTTTTAGGCCGTTTCCAAAAGGAACAAATCTGTGGGGAACTTCGTATGGAACCAGATTTAGCACTCGAAGAAACAGATCAATGCAGTAACCTTGAGCTCTGTGGCTCTGGTTATGCTCAGTCACAAAATCACTGAAGCTGATTCGCTTTGGATACCCGATTCTCAAGGGTCTCTCTGTAGTAGCCACCACCCATCCACGCGGTGTTTTGACTGATCCTCCCGGCCAAGTTATAGGACTAAGGTTCTGCTCTTGAAGAAAAGAGCCATCACTATTCGTTCTACTGAGAGATTCAGGGCTTTGAACTGAGAGACCGGAGTGATTCGACCAATAACCAACCTTGTGAGTTCCATTTTCCACAACATTTATAATTTCATAATCAGTTCCTACAAGTTTACGCCAACCATCAAACTGAACCTGGCCTGTCAAGCCACTGAAATTTGAGGTTGATACCAACTTCAGCAGAAGTTCACCACCATCAAAAACTTTTAAATTGTCAATCTGCAGACCCTCGTTCAAAGAGAATGTGATCCCTCCATGCTCCTTCAGAAGCTTATCAATTGCATGTGCAACAAGCCATATTGAATCATAAGCATAGAGTGCATAGGCAGTTAGTCTTGAATATGTCTGCATGTTTCTCCAACGCGACAGAAAGGCCTTTTTCTTGGGGGTGTTGGGAATATGAGGGCGAAGTGTAACCACCCCTTGGATGAGATGTAAGGAATCTCCATCACTAGGGAGTGAATCTAAGGTAGAAGTAAGCCAGTCAGTTGCAAACCACACATACTGTGGAGAGATCATATCAAGTTGCTTGGCTATCTTGAAGAATCTCAACAAAGGATCAGGACTAATATGAACAACATAGACACGAGGGCCAAGTGACCTAGACTTGCTGAGAATATCAGTGATTTCACTTAGGTTGTATTCAGGAGATAAAGGGAGTTTGTGAGAGATTTTTGACATCTTCTTGGCAAGCTCATCACCAAGCGCAGTCACTCCATTTCTCCCATAATCATTGCACTCATATATCGCGATAACTTCTTTCCAACCGTATAAGTAAATCATGTCAGCAATGGCAGCCATCTGGGTGGAGTCAGCTGGTGTAGCCTGAAGAAAGTAAGGAAACTGGAGGGAGGATAGTGTTGGATCAGTGGCAGCATATGAGATCATGGGAACTTGGAGCTCATTGGCAATGTGTGAAACTATATGAGCTATGGCAGAGGACTGTGGACCAACCAGTGCCACCACTTCCTTTTCAATCACCTCAAAGGCTGACAAAAGCCAGTTTAAATGAGCTATAATATTAGGGGGAGTGATTATACAGACTTGGGGCACCAGAATTGAAGTGAGCCAGTCCTCATCTAAGTAGCACAGATTGTATGACATTTTGAAAAAGTTTTTGGTCATGGAATTTCTAAAGAAACCCTGATACCAGAAGTCTATCAACATCTGGATTTTCTTTTCTAGAGAAGAAGACAATGAATTCATGCAGATTATGGAAATTCATGATGAAATCTTCTTCTAAAACAGTTTAACTCCTGGTAGAGTTAAAACTATGCAAGTAAAAGATAACCTGAGTTCACAAAATTTTAGCCCAAAAATCAAGAGCAAAAACTGTAAACCACCCATGCTATATAAGAAAATCAAACAAGACAAAAAAGCTAAGAGAGAGGAGACCTTTAATTGAGCCCATGAAAACACTGCATCTCAGGTCCTCCATAATGACCTTCATTTCAGTCCCATTCAGAATCTTGGGGTCTGAATTTACATCTTCAACTGCCATTTCCATGGCTGTTTTTGCACCTCTACCAATCACAGAATCAAAAGTGTAAACAGCACCAACTTTCACCACAGCAGGCTTTTCACAGTAAGCAGTGTTATGGAGAAACACAAGTTCTAAAAGAGTGAAAGCAACTGCAGCAACCCAGTAGCACTCCATTCTTGCATGATCAAGAATCATTGCAAGCAAACATAAATCAATAAGTCAAGAAAAAAGAACGAATTTTGCATAATAAAACAAGCAAATGTTGCCACCTAAAATGTAAAATCAAGAGTGATATGATTATGGGTAAGATACCAGAGAATAGAAAGCATGATCATGATATGATGGCTGCTTTAATGTGCAGGAATGAAATTCGTCCCATTTTATGTCCCACACAATTATAATATAGCAATCTACTCCTCATTGGATTAAAAAAAAAAAAAGGCAAGTGAGAAAAAGCAAAATATATAGGGCAAATGAGAATGGGAATCAATACCAATCAAGAAAAGAGGACAAATTAAATAATTAATACTGTGTACATGAAAAATTTGTTTTCTATAATCACTATTAGTCAAGCCCTTTGACTCTCAGTGCATGTATTCATTGGAAAATACACACTATCTAGATGCATGTAATTAAGGGCTGGGAATTTTTCAAAATAAACTTATTTTATTTTTCACCAAACTTCATCACTAAGGATAGAAAAGTGGATTTTTGGTTCATTCCTTTCAGCTTTACATCATTTAGCATTTTATGTTGTCAGACAGTGATTTTAAATTGTTAATACAGTAATTGAATGCGTTCTGACAAGATACTATATATTATTACAATATTGAGAAATCCCATATGCTCACCCATACTAGTCTATTAATTTCCCTAATTAATTGTGGCTTCCCAGTTCAAACAATTCAGTACTGCACTCAATCGCATTAACCGTTTACTAATCCCTCAGTTCCGATTATATAGTCCAAGTTACTATTTTAGGGTGTTTCAATTATATTGTCCAATCTTTATATTTGGTATTATTTTTGTATGGTCATTTACCATTACATCCCTGAAAAATCTTGGAAAATGAGAATATTAAATGTAATATTATGAAAATGAGAGGTTAATTAATGCTTTAAATAAGGGTAATGTTGGAAATTTGTTTAAATATTAAATAATTTTTGGCAAACGTGCAAGATCGAACTGGACTATATAATCGGAACGGAGGGAGTATTATTTTTAAATCTATTAATTGTGTCTGGACTTTAAAGTTAAGTGCAAAAACACAGCCAAAACGAAACTAAATTACACACTCCGTTATCCTTCACACACTCCGTTTATTTTCCATTTTCGTTTGTCCCATTAAATTTGTTGTATTTTCTAAAATTAAAATTAATCTCTATATATCCATAAATTAGTAATTCAACTACACTAACTAACATTGATTAGTATGCTCGATCAAAATGGGATTAATAACTTAGAATCAAGGTAATATATTGTAATTAAATTTAAACTCTCGCCATTGCACAAATTAAATATATAATACCTCACTTGTAAATATTGAGGGACAATATTATTTCTTGAGTCTGGCATGCATAATGATTGGAGTGATACGTTTTATACATGATTAATCAAATCTAATTTGTCATAATTGTGTGGTTCATAAACTCTTACAATGAATAGACTTACATGGTTTGCTCAGTTTACATCTTGATTAATCATTATAAATTATCTGTATCAGAAAAGAGCAACTAAGTCAATTTAACGAAAATTATAATTACTCAAACAAAATAGAGATTTCATGACCAATGCTGGAAAGAAAGAAGAAAAAGGTGAAAGTAACTATTAGGTGTTATTCCTCAATTTAAAAAATTAGGATCCAATGTTAATTGGGACTAGCAATTGACTTGTTATTATATCGTCACCATCCATTAAGCCTAACACAAATACGACTTATTAAGGATATGCTCAATACGATCTTCTAAATTTTAAATACAAACATGATATTAACAAGAACACAAGATTAACTTGTCAAAAAATGTTGGATTAGTTCATAAATGATAAAGTATTATTAATAATAATAATAATAAAACATAATATGTTATTGGATAATACAATCTTACATGAACATAACATGAAAAACTTATATTCTTATTAGGTCGACATGAATCTATTATGACTCAATACTAATCCTTTAATATTATGGAGATTGATATCAATTATTGTATCATGCCAAAAATTGTCTGCATAATTTTAACTTACAAAACTCCAACACTTTAATTTCAAAAACCAAAAGAAGAAAAGACAACCTAATCAATAAAGAAGCACGAGTCTTTGGGCTGCATTTTTTCCCTAAATAATTGAGACAAAATTGAATTTCACTTGCTCAACTCAATTGGAAAAACCTTGGTTGAACTTGAAACTATAAGTTTGTGGGCCTCTCATTTATACAGTTATTTTGGGATGATTTGTTAGGGCATCCCAGCCTTATATTTGGGGCCTTTCTTCATTTGGATGAAAGAAAGCCCTAACCCCCAAATCCAAATAGAAATAAAATACGAATAAAAATGAACTTGTGGAAATATGGATGGCAACATCTCATTTGCTTCCCCTCCACAAAATCAAAACTTCAAATTATCCATTCCAAATCTATTTGCTTCCAACTTTGTGCAACAAAACAATGCCTTCATTAAACTTAACTCTCTCTTCTTACCGATAATCCTCTCCACAATCGATCAGATAATATCAGAATGATCACAAGCCTCTCTTCATCTCCTCACTCACTACTCAGACTCATCAATTCAAGAACTCCCACTTCAGATTTCCCTATAAAAACCAAAACCCATTTCTCTAAACCTTTATCTTCTTCACCATGTTCAATAATTTGCAGAAATACTCCGTTTCTATTCAAGAACAGGGGTTTAAGACAAGGTACGGGGAAAAAGTTTCAAACTTTAGCGGTTGGTGGACTTGATTTTGGTGGGTTTGAGGGCGTTCAGTCAGTTGTCGAAGCGGCTGCAGTTTTGACTGCTATTATTATTGTTCATGAAAGTGGTCATTTCTTGGCGGCTTATCTTCAAGGGATTCATGTGAGTAAGTTTGCTGTTGGTTTTGGTCCAATCTTGGCTAAATTTAATTCGAAAAATGTCGAGTATTCAATTAGAGCATTTCCTCTTGGTGGGTTTGTTGCATTTCCTGATAATGATCCCGATAGTGATATCCCACCTGACGATGCGAATCTGTTGAAAAATAGGCCCATTTTTGATAGGGTTCTTGTAATTTCCGCTGGTGTGATTGCTAATATCATTTTTGCTTATGTTATAATTTTTGCTCAAGTGCTGTTTGTTGGATTGCCTGTTCAAGAATCGTTCCCCGGGGTGCTTGTGCCTGATGTTAGGCCTTTTTCGGCTGCTTCACGAGACGGTGTGTTGCCGGGTGATGTTATTTTAGGTGTCAATGATATTGAGCTTTCAAGAACAGGTCCTAGTTTAGTTTCTGAAGTGGTTGATGTGATTAGGAACAGCCCAAATAGGAAAGTCGTGTTTAAGATTGGAAGGGGAGAACAGAATGTCAAACTCAATGTCACCCCGGATAAGAATGTAGATGGAACAGGGAAAATTGGAGTTGTTTTATCACCTAATGTGAAGTTCACGAAGATTAAGCCCAAGGATTTCTTTGAGGTTTTTCGTTTCTCTGGTCGCGAGTTTTGGGGTCTGACATCAAATGTTCTTGATAGTTTGAAGCAGACATTCATGAATTTCTCCCAATCTGCTAGTAAGGTTTCAGGCCCTGTTGCTATTATAGCTGTTGGAGCAGAGGTGGCCAAGTCCAATGCTGATGGCCTTTTCCAGTTTGCTGCTATCTTGAATCTTAATCTTGCAGTGATTAATATTCTGCCTCTGCCTGCTTTAGACGGTGGTTCTTTGGCGTTGATCCTCGTAGAGGCTGCCAGAGGCGGGAGAAAGCTCCCATTAGAAATAGAGCAGCGAATCATGTCGTCTGGCATCATGCTGGTTATAATTCTTGGGGTGTTCCTTCTTGTTCGCGACACATTAAACCTGGACTTCGTCAAAGATATGTTATGAAACACAGGTGATGTGCTTCCGGTTTGTATCATGCCTCATTCTTGATTGCATTCCAGGCGTTTGGTATACGACGCGATATCTCTAAGGGTGAGCAAGCATACGTATGCAGATCTTGAACTCTCAAGCCAATGAATTCCCCAGTGTCTGTTATTGATTGTTATTATTACCTACCTCAACATATTGAACAAAATACTCAGATTCTATACCTATGAGTCTGTCTTCAAATTCTAGCATCTTCTTTCTTTTACAGTTATTGCATATTTGTGGCTTTTAGTTATTGCTAATAACTCAGAATAGTAATGGTGATGGTGATGGTGTTGGGTGTTCATTATTTTGTATAGATTTTTGGAGATCCTTTCTGCAGTACTTTAAAATCATGGTTCTTGATGCTATCTATTAGGTGCTTTGTTGTAAAAGCTTTTCTTATGAAATTATTACTGCAAAAGTCTCTGCAACGACGCATAGGGGTTAGATCATTCCTAGGCGAATAAAATGTATATTGTATTGTGCGCCTTTTGCGGATTGACTAAGAGCATCATGTGCGTATATTTTTATAATTTTGTCTATTTATATAATTTCACTTTTTTATGTAGTAATATTAATATATTTGAAATAATGAAATAAACCAATATCGCATAAGTCTTATTTAAATAGGAAAAAATACTCTAAATTAGTAAACTTTTTTTTTTCAGGAAAATATTTCAATCTATTAAAAATATTTTAATCTTTACTTTCATTTATGAATTATATCAAAATAAATTAACACCATTAATATTTATGACTCAACTGTTAAATGTTTTTTGGCTTCCCATGTGGCATCTTACATGGCAAATCAAAACATAATAATATCCTAATCTATTAATATTTTCGGGAAAATGCTCTAATGTATTATTGTTAGTTAAAAATACCTCAATCTATAATTTTATTTATAAATTATACCAAAACGAGTTAACACCAACAATTCTGTTTGATTATTGTGGGGTATGGTGACTGCATGGCTGCCTCAATGCAGCTCACTTGCTTGGTGTTATTCTGGATATGCGAAGAAGTGTAAACAGAGGTTTAGTTGGAGCTGCTGGGTTTTGATATGTGGATGTGTGTTTGTTCATTTGGTGAGATAAATAGAAGTCGTGCTTCTCACTTATACAGGCGTGTTTTACTTTAGTTAAAAGATATAGGGACAGGTGTCGTCTCGCTATTGGATATTCGGTTGGGGTTGTTGGGAGCAACAGATTTGAGCTTCATCTTCTTCGTTGCATCTCTGGTTTTTTCTTTGGTTTTTGGTGTGAGAAACTTGTGAAATCCAGCTGCAATTCTCTCTGTAATTGACAAAAACCACTCAATAAAATTTCGTAGCAACTCTCCGTGGACGTAACCCGTTAGTGGGTGAACCACGTACATCTTGTGTTCGTCTTGTTTAGTTTTGTGCGATTCAGTCTTGTGTTGTTGTTGTTGCGCATTCATACAAAATCCAACAATTATTGAAATAATATTTCTATAAATTCAAATGCTTTTCACTTCTCGAAGTATTTAAAACTCTTCAAATCGCAAGATGGTGCTCATCCTATAAGCTCTAATTATTTTGTTTTTTCTTTTTTCCTTGAGCGGACCCAGAATACAACACCATATTCATATACTTGAATCACAAACTATATAAATAAATAAAACAATAATTCGTAGAATGATTATCCAAATCTATAAAGATTGCAATCTCAAACCTTCCACCCAAATGAAGGCGCGACATGTGTATTCGAATTGGATAACAATTTGCTGGTAAGAAGTACAAAGAATTGTTCTGGGCAGCTGTAAAGGCCAGCAATCCGACCACATACAATGCCAACATCGCAAAATTAAAGAATGACTCCAATGAAGCTTACACGGAATTTGAGCAAAGAGATCCTACAAAATTTTGTAAAGCTTTAAAGGATACAAGGTTGAAGGTTTGAAATTGCAATCTCTACAGATTTGGATAATTGCTCTACACATCATTGTTTTATTTATTTCTGTAATTTGTAATTCAAGTAGATGAATATGGTGTTGTATTCTCAATGTCCACCCAAGAAAAAAAAAAATAACTAGAGCTTATAGGGTGAGCATCATCTTTGATTTGATGAGTTTTAAATACTTCGAGAAGGAAAATGCATTTGAATATATAACAAATAATATTTCAACAATCAAATAAAGTTGTTGGTGTTAACTCGTTTTGGTATAATTCATAAAGAAATTAAAGATTGGGGGTTTTTGTAACTAACAATAATACATTAAGGTATTTTCCCAAGAATATTAATAGCTAAGGTATTTTTCCAAAAATATTAATAGATAAGATTATTATTATGTTTTGATTTTCCACCTAGGATGCCACGTGGGAAGCCAAGTGGCATTTAATGGTTGAGTCATAAAAGATTAACGGTGTTAGTTCGTTATGGTATAATTCATAGACGGAAGTAAAATTAGGGTATTTTTTAACTAACTTTAATAAATTTGGGGCATTTTTCCGAAAAAGTCAATAATTTAGAGTATTTTCCGCTATTTATCCTTTAAATTGCTTGAACATTAGGTTTTATTCTTGGATCTATTTTGTGTCTAGTGAATCTTAATATAATGTATCAAATTGCCACTCATGTTGCAATACATTGAATCAAGAGCTTCTACACTACTACTCTTGGGTATCAGGCCTGCAGATCCGTTCTCCGGCCTGTTAATCGCCGGACTCCGACCTAGCCCTGACTGGGCTAGGGTTCCACGCACGGACTAAGTCCGCTCTTCAAGCTTGGGCCGCCGATGGAGTCTCCGGGGTCTTCTTTCTCTGATCTGGTGCACCAATGCCTTCCCCAGGTGATTTGGGACCGAGATATGACTCAGAGCTCACCTGATGTGAGCCTGTGCCTTCTGAGCCTGTGCCTTCTGATCGATCTCCGATGGAAGATTTAGGGCGACAACACTAAGGGCACCCTCCGACTCACCGATTCACTCATCGGAACACAGATTCAAAGCCACAGAGGTTCAAGAACAGTAGAGAGAAGTGTGTGAGAGAGAGAGAGAGAGAGAGAGTGCGACGATTAGGGTTATGGTTCGTAACAATTGCATCGAACAATCGGATCGAGAGTACTTATAGTACTGGGTCAGGTGAAATCGAATTATCGTCCCCGATCCATAATCCGAACCGACTAACAACCCATAAATTAATCCATAAACTCAACCAACATGTTAATGGGTTAGAAATAAAAGAGATGGGCTCGGATAAGTGAGCTCGGGAAGAAATGAACCCAGACCAACATTCACAACTACGTTTTCAACTTTCTGTATTCATGAACTAAAAGGAAAAAAAAAGTACTTTCTTTTTTCATTTTAAATTTATACAACTTGCATGCCATTACTTTCACAATTTTCTTTTATTTTTTGCTTCGTCTAATCTTTGAGAACGTTAAATTGATAACTCACCATATTTTGCTATTTTATTTTCTAGTTAGTTACTTCTCCATTACATTATCTCCACCATACGGACCATGCCTTTACACTAACTTGATTCAGATTTATTATTATTTTGGGAAAATCCTTTACTATATCCTTAAGTTTATTTAATTAGGGAATTTTGTTCTAATTTTTTTTTAGAGAATATATCTCAATGTTATAATAGAAAATTCTATTATGTAAAAATGTCCTCTATCATTATCTCTTGCTCCTTCACATATTAAATGTCTAGGTGTCATGGACTCAAACTTTAAATATCTATCTTGCTCCTTCACATATTAAATGTCTAGGTGTCATGGACTCAAACTTTAAATATCTATGTGTAAATTACATAAATTTATCTTTTAATTAAATTATTTTTAAAAATAAAAAATAAGATATGTTCTAAATCTCCTCTCTTCTCTCTTCTCTCTTCTCCGTCTCGTCCCTCCATTGTCAATGTCACCCTCTCCCCCTTCTACTCTCTTTCCTCCCCTGTCATCCCATCCTCTCTCTTCTCAAAGTCTTTCTACTCCCATTAAAATAAAAATAAATACTGAGGTAAAATATATTTCAATTCAAAGTTTTAATAAATTATCAAACAAATTGATTACTATGATTTTTTTTTGTTCATATATATTGTTTATAATTGAACTTTAATGTGATTTATGATTATACATAGAATGAAAGAAAAATAATTAAAAGATGGTAAGGATGAGTCGGTGACAGGGGAGGGAAAAGAGAGAAAAGGGGAAAGCAGACATAGAAGAGATTGGAGAAGGGTTGAGGGGCGGAGGGGAGAAAGATGAAGAAGGCGACGGAGGGAGGGGAAGGGAGAGAAACGACGAGCAGAGAGAGAGAAGAAGAGATGGTCCGAGGGGAAGAGAAGAGAGGGAGCGGGTGGAATTTAATTTTAATTTTTTAAAATTTTTAATTATGAATTATTTTATAAAAATTGTAAATTAAATTAAAAAAAATTTACAATACGTGCATATTTAATGTATGAGTCATCAAATTTATAGGAACACGTGGATATTAAAGTATGAGTCAGCACAAAATAAACTTCGTTAATAATAGAAGACATTTTAACATAGTAAATGATACATTAAGATATATTTCTCTAAACAAAAAAAATTGCAACAAAATTCCCTAATCAAGTAACCTTTAGGATATATTGGAGGTTTCCCTATTATTTTTTATCAAGATATTAGTTTTAATACTTTCTTTGATCAAGATATTAGTTTTAATACTTAATGATGAGTACGTGCATTTATATGTTTTAAAAGTAATTTTAAGAATATGTAATTTCTTGAATGGTGATATTGTATAGGGTAAAGTAAAAAATAGTATATATTATTATAATTTTTGTAAATATATTACAAATGGTGGACATTACTTAAGATATACTTTAGAAATATATATCATATCTTTGTAAATATCTTTCTAGATTTCTATAGAAGATATGATTTCATCCTTATATATAGGACATGATATTGTAATTCTCTCTACACATCAATGAACAATAATATTCTCTATTTTCTCTCCATCGTGTTCTCTCTCTATTATTGTTTATCTACGACATACGAAGGATTCGATTCACAACACGTTATCAGCACTAAGCTCTAATCAACTGAGATATTTTGGTGTGTAAGCCCTAGGAAAGAATCGTGTCTTTCCTGCAAGGTAACTTATAATAAAATTTAAAAAAAAACATTAGAGAATCATGTGATTTTTTTTGTTTTATTAGTTCGTATGATGGTTCACGAAAATTACATGCTTGATTTATTATTTGAATTAAGGGGTAAATTAGATGAACAATTTAATAACTTGGGAAATCAAGCGATAACATGCATGATTTGAAATTCTCATTTATTTTAATCTTATGCGTTTACAATTAGTGGGTATATTACATAACTTGCCGTTGTTTTGTTTGTTTTATAACTACGATTCAATATGCTTATTCCATGTATGAAATTTGTAATTGTTTTTCTCAAATTCTATGTTACTATCGCTACCAGCCTACTTGTATGATTAACAAGAACCTGTATTCTTTTTGGAATATTGCATAATTGAATTATTAATTATACGATAATTGATTTATGATTTATCAAATATGATTATCTTATTGATTCTCTTTTGTCATGATGAATACTTACGGCTTTGCTATTCCATATATTGCTGAGTATTTTATATTATATTATTATTTGTTTTAGTTACGCAAAATTTGGTTAGTCAATTTAAGACTTTAAGTGCAAAAATATGGATACGGATGCGCATATATATATGCGAGACAGATGTGTAGGGGATCGGAGAGAGGGCCGCCGGGGATTCATTCGCCCTAAGTCGTGGCACGAACCCGTGGGGGCTGCAGCTTCACTTCTCCGAACTCAGCGCAGCAGCTCTTACTTCTTGTACCAGCTACTGTCCAAGCTTCTACACCCCTCTACAACCTGCAAACAGAGAAGAGGGAAGTTAGAGAATAGATGTACAATGAAGGGCACTTACCTGCGCAGCCGAGCTGCGATGAAGACGCAGCAGACAAGCAGCAGCGATCAGCAGCAGGAAGGTAGCAGCAGCAGCTCCGAGCTGCAGCTCGCCGGAGATGGCAGCGCCGGCGCGCTGCCGGCTGGACGCCGGCGAGGGGAGGGGCGCCGCAGCAGCGGCGCTGAACTGGGCAGCGAGACGGAGGAGAAGAAGATGGCTGCTCGGCTCAGATCTCCCTTGTTTAATCCCCGATTAAACCAGCCCGTCAACTCCCCGGCCAAAGGCGTGGATGAGAATCCCTTCTCTCTCTCTGCTCGGTCTCTACCCTCAACTCCGGTGGCGCGGCGGTGGTGGATGAATGAAGGTGGAAGAGAGGTTAACGGCTCTCTCTAGCGGCTGCTCTCTCTCTTCCTCTAGTCGTTTCAATTCAAAATTGGGGGAAAAAGAGACAAATAGGGTAAAGACCAAACCGGGTCGGATCCGGGTCGAGAGATTCGGGTCGGGCATAACAAGCCCATGTTAAAGTTGCCACTATGGGCCAACATTTCAACATTCTCCACCTTTGGCCCATGAGTGAGATGCTGGTGAATCTAGAGGAACTGTAGGATTTCATCATCGCCGATGCTTCCCACCTGCACGCCTGCTAAGCTCCTGTAGACCAGCAACAAACAGAGGGAAAACAAACAATAACACAGTTGAACCGCAAGAGAAACGGCAGGCTCCAAACATCACAGACAAGGATATGGATCAACCAAAATCAAATTGCAAAATCCGCTGACATGATAAAAGTTTTTCCACAGACAAACATTTTGTTCCCATATCAGCCGGATTAAATTCAGTTGCAATTTTTTCAAGCAATACTATCTCTTTCTCTGCAACATCACGAATATAATGATAACGCACATCTATATGCTTAGTTCTATCATGAAACACAGGATTCTTGCATATTGAGCAGCAGGGGTGGGAAAACTTTGTGGTTCCACCGCCTTTCCCATCATCGCATTGGTCAAAGAGTTTTATGCAAACTGTGAGCAACCATCTACTGAGAGGCTTGAAATTGTTGCTACTGTCCGAGGAAAAGAAGTGAGGTTGAATGCCGAAGCCATTCATGAGGTATTTGGAACTCATGCGCCTGAGCCAGATGAGTTTATTGAGATCTGCCTTGCACCCACAAAGGAGCAGTTAGATGACGCCCTGAAGGTGGTAGGACTCCCTGGAGCACATTGGAATGATGAGGCGAAAGATAACAAATATGTGCTTTCCAAGTTCCTGCATTCGGAGGCAAATTTGTGGCTGCAGTTTTTGAAAAACAGGATCAGTCCGACCACCCATAACACCAACATTGGTCAGGACCGCATCCTGATGATTGCTGCCATTCTGAAGGGTGAACCGATCAACTATGCACCGTTTTTGGTTGATGATGTTGGTTACTCTGCCTCAAAGGAACGAGGACCTCTTTTCTGCCCCTCCTTGATATCTGAGTTGTGCAAGAAAGCTGGAGTTCCCTTTCATGATGAAGAGCCGCGCAAGACTATGAGAACTCACTTCAATGTCGGATATCTACGCCAAAGGCATGAGAACTCTCAAAAGAAGGAAGGAGTGGAGCCCTTGTCAGCTAACTAGTCTTCTGTGCAGGTTTTGCAGGGTAAGTTGGATGATATCTCTGAGCAAAGCACCCAACTCCTGAGGGAATTTGAGAGCCTCCATACCATGATGATGGAGATGCAATTTCAAACCGAAGAATTGGTGAAGGAGGTGCGAAACAAGAAAGCTGAGAGAGGAACATCTGCTGCTGGAAAGAAGAAGCCTACTTAAAGGTTGTGGTCAATTCTAAACTCAACCTTTTTGAACAAAATCTCTGTTTTTAAATTTTTGTTTGTGTGGATGTGTTGGGTGAATGTTTGAACCCGTTGTTTTTAGTTTATTTGGTTTAGGTTTATGCTCTTATTTTGAATGGATGTTTAGTTAATTAGTTTGTGTAGTTGATGATGCAATGAAGTATTATGAAGTATTAATAGTGTGTCTATTATCTTGTCTTGAGCTCAATGATACGGGTGTGTGAGTAATCTCTTTCTCTTGAAATTTCATGACTGATATTTGAGTGATTGAGAGTCAACCCCCAAGATTTTCAAGTTTAATCTTAGGATGATAGGCTAGCTTGATGAAAAAAGGCTGTAGTTGTTTGGTTTTTGAAAACCTGATATGCTACGTGCTTTAGTTTAAATGGTACTTTAGTTGTGCTGAGAAAAAGAACATGTGAGATGCCACCTACCTGAAAATGTTAGGCCATTTGAGACAAAATATGAATGAGTATCACATTAGGAAATGATTTAGGCAGTCCTTTCATCTTTGTGCTTGCAGAAGTTCTTTTCATTGCATATCAATTACCTTTGCACCTAGATTTGAGCCTTGGGCCTTTTCATTGATTCTGACCATAAAAGATGTGAGCTATTTTCCCATACACTCGCCCCAATTTGAGAGGTAAGCTTGTGTAGGTTCTCCCACTTAGCTGTCAGAAGAATGATAAAAGATAGAGTTGCAATAGATTAAATTTGTAGAAGCTTGAGAGCTTGTTTGCAAATAAACCATGCTGCAACCTGTAAGTAGCATGTGTGTAAAAAAAAAAAAGAGAGAGAAAGAAAAGAAAAGTAGAAAAATTAGATGGGACGAATAACCATCTAGAAAAAAAGGGAGCTTTATGAATTTGAAAACATTTGTAGTTTTTCCTACGCAACACCAAGAATAAATTCTAAGTGGAAGACCTATAGCATGCCTCTCAAATTTATTAGTCACTTCTTCCATAATGTTCATACCTTAACCACAACCTTACATTAGAAGCACAAAAAGACCTTTTGATCTTGATGTGATAGAATTTCTATTAGTGGAGAATGTGCTGAAGTTTGAAGGTAGTAAAAAATAGCGGCATCGATGATCATGAAAGCTGAAATGGAAGTTAAGTTTAAACAGTAGCACTTGTTAGCTATCTTGCTGAAAAAGTTTTGCAGCTTTGATTGTCAAGCTAGTTTAGATTGCTTTGATTAAACTTACTAAATTGTGGTGGCTAAAGCTTGATTACTTAGTTGTCATGAATGAAATTTTTCTTCTTAATTTCTTTGGTGTGAGCTGAGAGCTCCAAGACAAGAGTATGTAAATTAAGTTCTTTTGTTTTATTTGAGTCTTTGTTGCTTGGGGACAAGCAACATCTTAAGTTTGGGGGAGTGATAACTCTCTTAAAGAGTTATTATTTTGTGACCAGTCTAGTTAATTATGTGCTAAATTAGGATTGTTTTATAGGATAAGTAATTAAATATAGGTTGTTTAGTTAATATTTCAAATTCGGGTTTATTTTGTAGTATTGTGTTAACTTTGAGTTTTGCGAAAGGAATTGTTTGAATAGTATCACAGGTCTCATTATGCTGGAGCATGACAAAAGCAAGAAAGATTGATATGATGTCGCAGCATAGGAGCA
The DNA here is from genome assembly GCA_026898455.1 of Plectranthus barbatus. Classification (NCBI taxonomy): domain Eukaryota; kingdom Viridiplantae; phylum Streptophyta; class Magnoliopsida; order Lamiales; family Lamiaceae; genus Plectranthus; species Plectranthus barbatus. Next base: position 459,408 of record JAPKLW010000404.1, on the reverse strand, counting down.
ACATGGCCAGAACTCTAATGAAGATCATCCGGGACCACAACAGAAAGGATCTCAGCACTTTTCAGATCTTGTCCCAAAAGCAGAACACGTGTCGCCCAGGAGAACCGTCAGAGCTGGGAGGCAGATTGAGGAGCCACGTGTAAGGCCTGGATGAAGCTGAAAGGAGACAGGGGAGATATTTTGAGAAAAGAGAGAGAGGACAGAAGAACAACAACATCGAGAGAATACAATCAAGGAGAGGGGATTAACATAGGAGTTTGAGCAAGGAGAACGAGGTGTTCGTGAGAAACAGAAGTGGCAGCTGCGAAAATCCCGAATAGTTTATCTTTATTTTGCAAAACTTGTTTGATATTTTTACGTGGATGATGTTCGTAGACATGAACTTGAATGTTATTTGTTTTCTATCTTTTGTAAGCATGAGCTAAACCTTTTAAGCTCGGGTTATTGACTGGTTCTACTTCTTAAATATATGTTGAAGCTGTTCTTGCATTAAATATGGTGTTGATTTCGATTCTGGTTTGTTTGTCTACCTAAACACGACGGTGGCAGGTAGAGATCTCGCCTAGTGAGACCGAGAGGAGATCTAGGATGAGGGAATCGTGGTCAATCTTGATTTCTAGTGTAGACATACATAGAATTTAAGACTTGCAAAAACCCCTGTTTTGAAATTCCTTGTTTGAAGGTAAAATCTATCATAGACATATGAAGATTCACAAGAAAACATATATCTAGCGCTATGACAATAGACTAGACAGAAAAGAGTGTGGTTGCAAGAACCAGAGCTGATGCTTGAGCAATGCTGCAACATATAGGAGAGTAGATGAACCAAGGTCAATAACCCGAGTGTATTTTATCATTGCTTTTAAAACCAAAGTCTACTAGTTTATGATCATCTTGTGGGAAGAAATAGTCTTAATTATTTTAGCATTGTTTGGTTTCATTGTATATGCTTTCCTGTTATATTAGTTTGGAGAAATCACAAAATACTAATATTTTACAAACAATAGAATGTGCACGATTCACTTTCACTCCCTTGGGTACGATATCTGGACTTAGATCTGTATTACTTGTTAGACATACGTGCACTTGCGTATAATTATAATAGCTACTAGCACAACAACAGTTGCCATGACTCACCTCATGGATGAACTAACGTTGCATGGTGGTGGTATTGACGCGGAAGCCCAAGTCGATATCATACTTAACTCTCTTCCCAAGTCCTTTGAAAACTTCAGGTTGAATGCTGTGATGAACAAGAACGAGTATACTCTTAATGAGTTACTCAGTGACTTGATGGCAGCATAGTCCCTGATGGAACCCGAGAAAGCAGTTTTGGTTTCTTCCAGTAGCCGGTCTGCTGCTCTTAAACGAGCAAAACCTAAGAGAACGGGGAATAAGAACAAGAAAACTGCTGGTGGGAACAATGGAGTTTATGCTCCAAAGAAAAAGGCTGGGAAAGTTAAAGGAAAGGGCAAGTGTTACCGCTGTGGCAAGATAGGACACTGGAAAACAAATTGTCCAGGTGTTAACACCAATGGACAAGGTACGCCATCATTTACATGTTTAGTATCAGTTTTCTACTCCTTGTGAGTAGTGGTTACTATGAGTACTAATCATGTTTTGGCTGCGCTATGCAGAGAATCAAGCTGATAATAATGCTTGAGGATGACGGGACTACCAACTCCAAAGAAGATGCTGGAGATTGTTCTCAAGCTGTTGGAGTTATTTGCTTTAAGTTTATGTTAAAACTCTGTTTTAATTCAAGATCTTTTGAAGATATATTGGTTTTGTTTTGATAAACAATTTTCATCTATTGTTATGGATTATCAGTTATTCAGATAGAGTTTTTCTATCATAATGAATAACAGTGTTTTCTATTATGGATGATTGTCTCTTCATTACTTGATTACATAAACTGTCAGTGTTCTGAGGTATAACTTAAAGAACCTCTATAGAGATAAGTTACATCAGTCTAAGTAGTTTTAAGTAATTCATGGAATTATGGATTCAATCCAGGTATTCCTAAGAATGGTACTTATGACAACTACTTAGAGGTATAAGATGGTAACCAGGCCTTTTAATAGGCGATTGTATCTCTATAGATTATTTCGTGTTTGCTTTGGTTTGCTGGTTTGAGTCTACTTCCGCAGTTGCCTTAACAGGCATTGATACTGTAATCATTTAAGATTTGGATATGTTTATCTAGTTCACTATAAGTCTTAGTCTCTTGCTTTAATCAAGAGCGTTCAAGACTAAGGTAGAGAATAAGTTAAACAAGACCGTAAAAACATTATGGTTCATTCATAATGGTATATCTTAAGTGATGGGGTTTTACAGTATCTGGCAGAGCAAAGGGATTGCATCCCAGTTAACTACACCTATTATCCCTCGATTGGGATAGTGTAGGTAAAATGAAATAAGATTCTTTAAAAGTTTATAAGTTATGCCAGCTTTGCCAAATTTTCGTTTTTGGGAAGAGCGCCAAAAACAGTTGTATGTTTGCTTAATCTAATGTCTTCTAAATCAGTTCCAATTACCCTAGCAGACCTTGACTCTGTCAAAAGGGCAATGATGGGTAATTTGGCTATTAAGCTGTATAGGAAACTGATTGGTTGGAAGAAAGGTTTAAGCTAGTACTGCTTTGTGGGCTATTCCAGGTAAACGAAAAAGATGGTTGCTTTGTATATCCTAAGTACAAGCAAGTTGTATAGGATGAAACCATGAATCCAAATGTGAGATTGTTCTCTAACGTCTTAGAGAAGACAATTCAAATCCATCAGGAAATACCCCGTGGCATATTGAGCATACCTTTGAATGTATGGTACCAATTGCACGGTCACCTATGTAAGGTGGTAAACCACAAATTAATGCACCATTAACTGACAACATAAAGGAGCATCGTTGCAGTGGGAGGTTGCTTCAACAGGCTTAGTGGTACTAGTTCGTGGAAACAGTCTCTGGACTTGTTCCCAGTTTGACGAACAATATCGTACTTATCCCTTAAAGCGCAATGAAGCTGTTAAGACAAACGATGCACTTAAATGGCGTCAAGTCATGGATTCAGAAATGAATCAGTAAATGTTATGGTTGTATCAGGATCAGTGATTGCCAAATAGCTTACCAGCTATAAGCAACTGATTGATATACAAGAAAAATGATCGAATGGTAACCTAGTATATTCAAGAGTCTAGGTTGGTGAGCAAGGTATGTTTCACAACAAGACCTTCTCACTGGTTGCAACTATTAAACCCATTCGAATTCTTTTAACCATAACAACACATATGAATCTAATTATCTGGAAGATAAATGATGTCATCCGTATTTTATAAACGGGTACCTTGATAAAAGGTGACGACATCTGTATGCAACAACCAGATAAGTTATGTGCAAAGCATCATGTCTGGAAGCCAATGTAGTTCAAGTATGAACTTAAGGGAGCTTCAAAGTCATGAAACAGGCACTTCGATATTGTCCATCGAGAATGAGAGTTTCATGTACCTGTTATGTGTCAGCGGAAGCGTGGTTTTGCTTGCACATTATTTCTTCCACAAGAGGAATTCGGGCTATCTGCACAAGGCAATGGATGTAGCTTTGAGTTAGCTCTCCAACGCAACTGGAATCGGGTCAATCGGAGTTTGGGAGCGAGCATGAGACATCTTGTAATCCTACATTGTTGTAGGATATATAGTATCAACAATAGCTTTGATAGGATCACCACTAAATTTAATGTTAATATCTTCTGGAATCTCAATAACACCATCTCCATCATTCAGCGGACCTAGATAGTATTTTCACATTCGAAAACGGTGTGGAGATATTGTCAGGCATAAAGGATGGTTATCCGAACAGTTTTAGAAGTAGGACTTATGAGATCTTGGAACATCTTTTTAATTAAAGTCTTGTGTTGTCACAAGAAAAGGATGTTCAGGTATCTCAAGTCGCTTAAATTGATTCTGTAGTGAGTCGTTCATAGCAAGAAAGATTGTTATCTTTCTATATTGTAAATGAACGAAGTTAGATATCTGTACTGCTATAAGCATGTTAAACAGATATCAGTTCAACTCTGGATAGGCCCATTGGTTAATGAATGAGCCTTGTGAGTTGAATGGCATCGGATATCCAGGAGGATCATAAGGAAAGGAAATCGACCTCTAACTATGTGTTGGCCTTGGAGGAGGAGTTATAGGAATCTAACACAGAAATGTGTTGTGGATTCCGGTATGAAGGCTGAGTTTTTTGACAGCTTCATTAGCTTCGCAAGAAGCAGTATAACTCCGGTGTTATCCTCTAGAGGTGTGTGCTCTGAGTTTGCCTAATAAATCACATGGAATTGTGATCATATTGGTGCAATGACAAACTCAAGGGAACCCAAGACTCACAAAGTGGTGAAACACTTAGGATGTGTAGCATCACATCATACGAGAAATCGTGACAAGAGGTAACGTGAATGTAGTAGGAGTGATTGACAGTATAGACACACTTAATACTTTGATAAATTAATGGTATTATGCTTTAAGTATAAGTGGAAGATTGTTGGGATTATATACTGAAAGCATATATGATTAAGTGTTTTGTACACTGGCCTTCATATATGTTGCTACAACAATGCTCGCTGTCTGATGAAACAAACATACAACGAACCATAATATCCTATTATCTCGCCTATAGGGATGATCATATGGTGTGTAGGAGATCACAGAGGATCATATGAATCGTTTGACCTAGCGAGATATAAACAGTATCACAGCTGAGACAGTCCCTGGATAGGCTGTCGGTCTAAGCTGCGGCACATCGGTTCACAAGTGGGCTTATGATAAACACTCATTCTGTGCATTTTATTGATATATTTATGCTTAGA
>JAPKLW010000404.1:438881-454540 GCA_026898455.1 Plectranthus barbatus | reverse complement strand
AGATAGTAGTACGATATCTATGTTTTAGTGCTTGGTTGTGTTTCGAGCCTGCAGTCCTTGAGTTCGATAAATTATTACTTGCCCTCTGCAGTGGTCTGTACACTTGCAGAATAGCGTGTTGAAAAATACGCTTATCCTAGCTACTTGATGTGTCGGTACATGGTTATGTATTGATGGGATCAACAGTGGGATGTGCCATTCTCATTGACATATGAATGAGCCAGATCCCTAACATACTTCCTATGATCTTAAACCTAACTGAAGGATAAGGGGTACACACAGATTGACCACACTTTGATTTACCATGGTGGCGAGTCTTACATGTACTCTTATACCTGTATTTTGGGTCTTGGTAATTTGTCTGTGGCCTGCTTAGTCTGGACGTGTAGGTAAGCATATCCGTTTCAGGATGGTGACATTCTCTGAGGAGCTCACAAGGTTCATTATGCTAAACCCTGTAGGTTGAATTATTTAATTCAGGCATAAGTGAAAAGGAGTGAGTGATATTACTCAGGAAATAAGAGATTAATTAATTGTGGCTGATTGTCATAAGCCAAATTAATTAATGAATGTCTAAAACCTTAAATATGTGGATCATGTTAGTTTGGTGCAACCCGTTCCTAATAACGTGGTAATAAAGGGGCGAGTCAGCATTGTTACCGTGGTGAAGGTTAAAACAATGTTTTATTAATTAATTATGTTCTGGGTTGAACAAGGAAGGATTAATTAATAAAGAGGGTCCACTTTATTATTTGCATCTGGTCCTTGGTCTGGCCCATGAACTGCTCAAGCCCATTAGGGTTAGGGTTTCTCAAAACCCTAACACTATATAAAGGCCTTCTCTCTATCAGATCATAAAGAATTAGGGTTTTCAGTATATTGAGAGAGAACGGCGGCGCGGCTGATCCGGTGGGACGAACTAATCGACTTTTCCGGATCTCGGATCCAACTTGGTAGATAATCCTCACCAGATTTCCAAGGAGCAAGGGAATAGATCAGAAGATCAGATCTGTAGGAACAACTGTTCATCCCCGGCGTTCAGATTCAGATCCAGATCTATTTCATCGTTATTGGCTCCGATCTAGATCTGTAGATCAAACAGTGAAATCAGGTATTCTCTAATCCATCCTCTGCAATTAATATTGTAGGAGCATGCATAGGTACGCATGGTTTATTTTATTGAAATTTATTCTTGATATCCTAAGAACGATCCTTGGCAAGAAATTAATTAATGGCAACTCGTGTTGTCCATCGTAGAATCAAACACTATCTCGTGTTGCCATTGTATATATTAGCCTCAGGATTACAATCTGTCCTCACAATCTATTGCAAGCTGATGAATGCCTGTGTCCACCAGTCCACTTGCTCACTCGCCCAGGGTCTCGTCCTCATTCGGCACTCAAATCTGGAGTGTGCGCACACTACGCAACCTCCTTCTCCACAATTTGGGAGCTTTAAAGTTCTTCCTGGAACTCTTCAAACTTGCGGCAAAAGTTGTGGTCATTCTTGGAGAGAAAGAACACTGAAACAAAAACTCAAGCTTAGAAGCTATGAGTCTTGTGTCCAGAGATCATAACACTGTAAGCTATTACAAATAGCCTCGAACAAAGGTATTGAACTCTTGGAGTCTCTATTCCGAGATTTGCTCGAGTAAAGGTGGTTAACCTTTGAAAATGAGCAAATTAGAAGGTTGCAGATACAACTTGAATATATCAGTGGAGTTCGTTAGAGTTCGTCATTTTTGTTCGTAACCTATTCATTTGTTTCGTAACCTTCTCCTCTGAGATTACTTCGGCTTATTTATAGACAAAACAAGCGAAGGTTTGAAGAAATAACTGTTTAGAGACAATTCAGATTTTGAACTATCCGTTGGGTCTCTAATCTAATACAAACATGTTGCCTTTTCCTGCTCTGCCGCACCTACTCCATCCTTTCCTGACACAAGGTGTTGACATCCTGTTGTGTGTCAGAATGACTCGTCAGTGTGAGGAATCTTAATCTGGATATTTGAATTTCAAACTTTAAGGAATCTCTTATTCCTTAAGTCTGATTCTTTGCGATTCCTTTGACTTGTCTTCTTTGTCTTTATTCGTGAGATGAAACTAAACTTGATAAATTGGTGATGATCCAAGCTGGTGATATCTACCAGTTTATCTGAGTGGTAAGCTTCAGGCTGAAGTCGTTGTCAGTTCGCTAGTTTGATGCATGAGTCTTAGTTTCTTCTTTTTTTTTTTCCACGATGACCAAAATGGTGGCTTCGATCTGAAGCATAGTTTGTCTTGATCAGCTTCTTTACAATTCGATAAACATCCTAAGTGGATATTACAAATTTGTACCAACCAAACTAATCTAGAGACACTTCCTAAATTTGGTTTTTATACATATTTGATACATCAAAATATAAAAATGTGAAAGAATTTATATCCTAAACTCCTAATAATCATGTTTCTAACATATGAGGAGTACAAATTATAGTACATTTGGAAAGAAATAAAGTTGTATAATCCCACAAAGAATTAGGAATAACAAGTCAAAAGTGGCGTAGCCGGAGATGATTGGTAAATAATTGTTATATATTTCAAGTTTTCAGAATTTATAAAATTCTTTATTATTTTTTTTTTAATTTTTGATAAAGTTGGTCTTCTGAGAGACGGTCTTACTATTTTTTTTTTATTATGAGATAGACTTTAATACAACATTTCAATAAGTTAAACAGATCATTTCATTTTAAAAAAATTACATTATTTGCAACAAAGAAATACTCCCTCCGTCCCGGTGAAGTAGTCCCTTTTCTTTTCGGCACGGGAATTAAGGGTTGTGAGTGTAGTGGAATTAATATTTTATTGGTGAGTGTGAAAAATGTTGCCATTTTAGGAAAATGAGACTATTCTATGGGACAAACAAAAAAGGAAAGTGGGACTACTTCAATGGGACGGAGGGAGTACATCATTTGCAATAAAAAAATACATCATTTCAATAAATTAAATACATCATTATATTTTTTTTTTCTGAGTAAAAAATTACATTATTTGTAACAACGAAATACATCATTTGCAATAAAGAAATATATCATTTCAATAAATTAAATACATCATTAAATTCGTATCACAATAAAAATGATGAGACCGTCTCATATGAGAATTTACCTTTATAATATTATTATAAATTATGTTCTACTACATAATTTCTTTTTGACCTACTCAACACCGACAATTTTCTTGCCACGATTTGCCATTAAAGCTAGTGTGGCATTTGCTTTTTTATTCACTAGTAATATATTCGTATTCGTATTCGTATGTTGAACGCATAAGGATAATTACAAATTGAATCTTCTATTTTTTATGAATCAAAGGTCGCATATTTCTCTTTTCTTTCCTGGACCTTCTATTTTTCAAATCAATTTTTTCAATTTCCTTTGTTTCATTTACGCCCAGTCTCTCACAACAAACATTTTTTCTAAAAATATTTGTATATAGAAAATCTTGCTTTTATATGATTTGTGATATACAATAATTTTTATTTTATTAAATTTATATATATAATTGGATGTATATTATATACAATAATTTATATAATAATATACTAATACAGAATATTGATGAATAAAAAGAAACCTATTTTAAAAGAATTAGTAAAATAAATGTACTTGTACATAATTTTGTTAACTATATTTTTTATAATAAAATAATGCATCATATATTGTACATCTAGTAAGATAAATATATTTTTATAGGAAAGATAGTATGATATTATGTTTAGCGACTTATCAATCTTTTATAATCTTAATTACTACATTTTTACACATTAAATCTTTTTAATTATAAATATTAGGTTAGCAAATTGAAAAAAAAGTAAAAAAATTGATGCAGCTAAAAGTTGACGTTGCTAAGTAACTCGAAATGAAATTATAGTAAAGTATAATTCAAAATAAAATTTTATGAGACAGATTGGAGAAAACATAAGATTACATGGCATTTAGTGCCTTGTTTTTGTTAGAGGAAATGGTGAATACAACTTTGATACACGATAATTTTGTAAAATATATAAAACACACAACATTGAAGCCAAGCCAACGCAGTTAACATTTCGAAATCATATTGGATCATCGCCCTCCGCCACCGCCGCCGGATCCACTTCCTACTCCGACACCCTTGCCAGAACCACCACCTACTCCTACTCCAATCCCAATACCGATACCAACTCCCACTCCTCCACCGCGGCCACCACCAGCACCACCTCCTAAGCCCCCACCAGCACCACCTCCTACTCCTCCACCAGCACCAAAGCCACCGCCATGTCCTGATCCGCCACCAATACCACCACCTCCTCCTCCTCCACCGCCGCCTCCTCCACCTCCGCCACCACCGATGCCTCCACCAACACCCCCACCAGCACCAAATCCACCACCATGGCCTGATCCTCCCCCTACACCTCCACCTCCACCACCACCTCCTCCTCCACCTCCACCTCCTCCTGCACCACCGCCGATGCCTCCACCAACACCTCCACCGGCACCAAATCCGCCACCATGGCCAGATCCTCCCCCTACACCACCACCACCACCACCACCTCCTCCTCCACCACCTCCTCCTCCTCCCCCCCCAACTCCACCTGCCCCACCTCCAACACCACCTCCTGCTCCGAACCCTCCACCCGAGCCAGAACCACCCCCACTGCCGCCCCCACCTCCCTGTCCGCCTCCTCCTCCACCACCTCCTCCAAGACCTCCACCTGCACCACCACCAACTCCACCTCCTGCTCCAAACCCACCTCCACTACCTGAACCCCCGCCTAGGCCCCCTCCTCCACCACGTCCTCCACCAAAACCTCCGCCACCTCCACGACCTCCCCCTCCAGGTCCACGGCCGTAGCAACCTCGCCTGCTAAACCTGCAATCATCACCTCTCCAGGCGGCCTTATCAAGTTTCTCATCTCCAAGAATTCCTGCATTCAAATTCAACACCAAGATGGTGAGGAGGGCCAATGCACATAGCCATTTTTGTGAAAACCTCATTTCTCAAATTGAGTTTTGTTATGGCTTCACTCTGCATGCTGATCCATGAGCAAAACCCATGAATTTATAGGTGCGCGATCGATTATGGAAAACCCTCATCTCATCTACCTCCCATTAATGCATGCAATTTGCATGCTTATTGGACGCGGTTGAGCGGATGGGAAGCTGCGCATTAAATTTCTTTTCAAAAGTCAATCCAGATAAGCCTTTGAATTTCGTTTCGACATATAAATATGTTAATTTAATCTAAGTTTTAGCTTAACTCACCGGCTATATATAATTTCCTACTACTATATATATCATCTTTTCATTCACTCCAACTCTACATTAATATAATATTACCAAAAAGCTTCATTCCAATAAATGGTGCCGTCTCGAAAAGAAAATCCATAATCGCCCAGGTTTGGGCGAAGATTGAAGCTCGAGTTTGTAGTGGACTCTCACAGATATATATGTAAAAGATTCTGCGGAAGAATGAGTAGATATCGATACAAAAGAGAGTAGCAGAGTAGGCTACAAATATGTGGATTTTCCATGGACTAGGAAATACTCAAAAATAAAATCGTGATAATTTGATCAATACAAAGCGGGACAATAACATAATAATGGAAGTGTAATAGTATTATGCTACTTTTTCTAGCTTAAATAAAATTATTTCTTAATTCTTAATTTTGATTTTATATACTCTCTCTGTCCCGTTATAATTGTTCCATTTCTTTTCGGCACCGAAATTAAGAGTTGTGAGTGTAGAATGAGTTGGGTGGAATTAATATTTTTTTTTTGAATTTGAAAAAATTGCCATTTTTAAAAATTGGACTAATAAAGTGAAAAAAAAAGGAAAATGAGACGATTCAAACGGGGACGAAGCAATTATTTTTACTTCCTATTAATTCCTCTATAAATAAGGTGTGAATAGAATGAATTAATTTTAATTTTATTTCATATGAAACGGTTAAACTATTTGCGGCCGAGTTAAGTACAAATTAGTTTTCCTTTTCGATTGAGAATTTTTAATTGATATCATTTTCCATTAGGAATCTATCTCTTCCTCGTTTCAACTCTTTCAATTTTTTTTATGTTGATTTCACTTGTGTTTTTATTCCATTAGTTGGAGGAGGTTGAATTGATGTCAAAAATTTTGTATTAGAGGGTTAAATTTAAGAGTTCTGATAGATTGACTTTTACATAATTTATTCATATAATAGAAAAATCTAACATTAGTTATTATTCAAAACTGCTTCGGGTTTTAAATTATCTTTAACTCTTCCATGAAGAAATTAATAATAGATCAATTAAATTTTTTTCGTTCCCTTTTATTTTAGACTCCGAAATGGTCAAACCATACACTACAAAAAATTCGCAAATTCGCGACGGAATTTTTCGTCGCTAAACTCGTTTTGCGAATGATTTTTCCAACGCTAAATAATTGGCGACAATATATAAAATCCGTCGCGAAGTTTTTTCCTAAAAAAAAAATAAATTTAAGTTATTTTATTGTGAATCGGTTGTTAGTCGATCCAACCATCACGAACCGGTCTGATCCACTTTAAAATTTGAACTCGAGACCTCCCACGTGCAACCCCTGTCTATTACCGCTGGATCAAATACATTCATCAACTTTTATATGTTTTAGAAAAAATATATATAAAAAATTCGCAAATTAGCGACGGAATTGCGACGAAATTTTCCGTCGCTAAAATTTAGCAACAAAATTTTTGGTCGCAATTCCATCGCTAAATTAAAAAATTAGTTGCATCATAATTCCATCACCAGTCCGTCGTGAAATGGCGATCCATTTTTCATTCCGTCGCAAATTTCAAGTTTTCTTGTGGTGATATATAACATTCTTTTCTAGAATTTTTTTTATATCTGTTAGGAGTTTCTACTTTCCAATTAAGTTTTTCCAGTCCAATTATGGTTTATTACATCCTAATTACGATGCACTCATTTCAATTCGAAAATATTATATCTCAATTAGGAGATCTACACACATTCCTCAATTTTAGTTTAGAATTTGTATAATGTATTAAAACAAGTGTTTTATATTCCTGAAGTGTTTTTTCTCCCTCTAAATATCATATTCTTTTTTTAAAAAAAGAAAGAACAGGAAGATATATTTAATTTATATAATGTTTATATAAATTGAATTAAAATCCACTTTGTACTAAACAGATATGAATTTATATCTTTCACCAATACTCAATACTCTAGATTATAACTTGTTATAGTTTTATCCTTTTTATTATATATATTATGCTTAGAATTTATTGAGTTTTTTCAAAAATAAGTTTTTTTTTAATTTAAAATTAATCATATTTTTTACTGCATTCAATTCAAAGATCTTGAAGTCGTTGTATTTAGTATTTACCACATCAATAATATTAGTTATTTTATGTTTTTGTTGATACATTAGTATGAATCACAGAGAGATCCATAGAATAAAAAGAGTCTCCATAAATTGAAAATGACATATTTCTAGACATTCATGGTTATTTTCTAGTTTGATAGCGAAATTGTATCTGCAACAATTGTTGTGATATCGATAGAGATCCAGTTCTATAGTTAATTTCTTAATTTGGGCCAAAGCTAGAACATCACAAGTTGGATTCATATTGATTAATGGAGATAGTCGATTAAGTGATGTATTTTTTTTTTTTTTTAAAAATAGAATGCATTGTTTTAAATTTTTTTTGTGAAAAGCATTGTTTTAAGAGGAAATAATTTTAAATAGCAAAAGTTATAAAACACATCCACCAAATAGCACCTCTTATGAAAAACTCCACAAAATAGCAAAAGTGTACTTTCTCTGTCAAAACTGTCTCAATCTCCCAATCATTTTTGTCGATTAGTGTGAAAAGTCCAACTGTTTGATTATTTTATTATTATTCATTTAGGGTTGAATTTAAAATGTAATAAAAAATTTGGGCGGACTTCAGATTTGAAAATGGGATGAAACTCGCTTTGAATTGGGCTGGAAGTAAATCAATTCAGATGGAAGTCGGCCATTCTAGCTGGAATTCGGTACTTGGTTAAATCAGAAATTATTTCGTATGGAATTCGGTTTATTTCTGCTTTATTGTATGGAATTCGTATGAAAATCGGTTGGACTTCGTATGGAATTCGGATTAAATCAGATGGAACTCGCTTAAATGAGGTGGAACTTAACAAAAATGGAATGGAAGTCCATTTTAGGATTTAGGGTCGTGTGGGATCTTTTGAAAATTCCATTACATGTTGCGATTCTCAAGTAATATAAATCATGTAAAATTTGTTTGTATTTAGAAATGAAATACTAAGCACATAAAATATAAATTATGGGAATCACAAGCACATTCAATCGGAATTTCATGTCCTCAATTTAAGACAATTAAATCAAACATATTACAATACGTTATGCAATACATTTCCTAAAAACCAAACAAATTAATCAGGCGGAACTCTTTCTGGACAACCACGTTTCGTGTGACTTGTAGATCCACATATACTGCATTTCTTTGTAGCTCGTCGTCTAGTGGTTGATGTTTGTCCCGCCTCTGCTCCTGAAGGACGACGACTATTTCTTGGTCGACTGGCTTGCCGATTCACAATCGGCGGCAAAACAACACAAGCTTGTGCTTCTGGTGATACAATCCACTCATCTTTGGGAGGCAGTGGGTGTATGACCCCTCCATATATTTTTTGCCAATTCGATATCTTGTAGTATGACCAAACGTAGTCATATATACTCGTACCCTTGAAGCTGTGTCAACAACAAAGATTAAGTAGTGAACATTATAATTAAAGAATGATGTATTTATATATTTACTAACCGAATTGCAGCAATAGCATGCGAGCATGGAATAAGATCCAGCTGAAATTCACGACAGTCGCACAAGTTGCCTTGGAGATCAACCTTCCACGTTGTATCTTTGAGGCTGACTTTAAATTGATCATTAGTAATAGCCACAACAGAGTATTTGTTTGAGAGCTCCAGCATTGGAGTCATTTTGGCCACGCATTCCTCAGTCAACTCTTCGGTTCTTGCAAATGCCTTAGCACGCCTTTCGTCAAACCATTTTTCTACAATGTGCCTATATAGCTCGACAACGGAACAGATCGGCAGACGTCTAGCATCTAACAGTCGGGAGTTGAATACTTCGGCTGCATTCGATGTCATGAAGCTATATCGGCGAACTGGGCATTTTGACCTTGCCCACTTTGCCGGTCCGAGCATCATGAGTTTGTCGTAAGCTGCCGGGTAATATTGTGCAATCTGGTCAATTGCCTTCTGATAGATTATAGGACGGTAAGCATAGGCTGCCTTATGGTATAACCTCACAATTGGAGCAGTAAAGGTTGTCAACTTGCTCTGGATATGGTAACAACACAAAGCGTGTGTTGCCTCTGGATAAACCGTACTTACTGCGTTTGCTATGCTGATGTGTTGATCTGAAACAATCAGCAAATGCTCATTAGAATGGAAAGCCATCCGGATCCGGGACATAAACCAAGTCCAGCTCTCATCATTCTCGATCGGTGCAAATCCAATTGCCAGAGGAAATATCTGCTCGTTGCCGTCTTTGGTTACAGCAACCAATAGCACACCTTTATTTCTGCCCTTGAGGTGTGTGGAATCAACGACAATCACTTGCCGTAATAAAGTTGAGAATGCTGCACGCGACACACCCAAACAAACAAAAAACTGTCGGTAATGGTGCCGGGATTGTGCTGTTCGAGAACATAAAAATATTTCGGCAGCAAATTGAAAGAATCCTCTAAGCCTCCATATATCATAGCTATGGCTCCATTTCGAGCTCGAAGTGCATTGTTGTAGCTCACCTTAATTCCGAAATTATGTTGCAGCTCCGCCATTATATCTCGCGGTTTCATGATCGATCATTGTCGGCGCATTCTCCGGGGCAAAATATGCAGAGATAGCCTTCGAGCGTATAGTTCTGCTTCGGATGTTGTCCATACTTGTAACACAAGTATGACTCGAGCAGAATTTGTATATAATCCAACATCCATCTGAATTAGCGGCTCGAATCATGAACGAACAGTTATCACTGCGGCTGCAACTATATTCCACCCGAGTTTTGGTAGATCGCGACACTTTAAACTCAACTTGATGCTCCATGTGCCAAAGTCCGACAGCCACATACAAGTCTTCTTTAGACCAAAACAATGATCCTTTTTGCAATTCCTCGTCCAATACTGCTTGAACATCTCGTGATATAGGTACGTCAGATGTATCTACTGGAATTATCGGCAATAACCAGTTGTTCATTTGTTGTCTAAGGACATCAACTGTTTCAGCCGGTAAAGGCTGAGTCGGGACCAGGCTTGATACAATGGCACCTATACCACCTTGTTCTCGGACCCAAGCGGTGAAATCTTCAATTGTACAATTGAATAACGAAGCATTATAATTGTGGCGTTCATCACCATCGGATGATTCTGTATCAAATTCTGCTTCGTCGTCCTCATCTGACTGGACAACTACATTCGGATTTTGTGTGTCGGCACCGTCTTCATCATCATCACCCTCATCATCAGGTGCATTGAAGTTTAAATTGGGGACAGGAGAACTTCGACTTCCACTGCTTCTTTCTCCAAACATCATCGATGATGAAAAACGATGTAGTTCTTCTGGAGTTGGACTATAAGGGTTGTGCGGTTGTCGACTTAATGAAGCCATAATTGGCCTGTACGGAGACGGTTGTCGCCGAGAGCTTTCAGCAGCTTCATCGGATTGCATGTTCATCACTAGATAAACATTCGGCTCCCACAAGATGTTACAAAACCGTTGAAGGTGTGTATCCGTTGCGAGAACCGAAGGAACCTTCCTCCCAGTTCTTGTTTCAGCAACATTATATAGGGTGTAAGAGCCCACCATGCCATGAGAATGGAGAATGTATTGAACATTTCTCCGCAATTCTTCTATCGTGATATCATCAGAGGGTAGCATGACAACTCGTTCTTCTCCACCGATGTAGTTGTATTCATTGTCCCATTGACCATTGTAATGCACAATGAGAGAACGAATATTTGACATATTTTTTTGAGAAAGAGGGTTTAATTTTGAGAGAGTTTTCTGAGAATGAGTATTCGATTGCATGAGAGAGTGTTTCAAATTTAAGGAGTGTTTCACTTTTTGACCAAATAATTTCAGTCATGAATAGTAATATTTAATAGTAGTACTTCAATTATTTCTGCATCTTTGTACTATTAAGTTCAGAAATACATGTGAAATTTCTTCCAACTCCGCAAATGTTGGCTTTATTGAATTGACTAAAGTCGAATTGAATGTGTTTGCATGCATGTGAATTAATTCGATCAATTTGGCAGGATAAAAAGCAGAATTTCACGTGAAAAAAGTAACCTTGAGCGAGTTCCATCCCATTTCGGCGAGTTCCATCCACAATTGGCGATTTTCATCCAATTTGACATAGTTCCATTTGTTAAATAATTAACGAGTTCCATCCATAATTGGCGAGTTCCATCCCAAATCAGCGACTTCCATCCCAATTTGGCTAAGTTCCATCCCAATTCGGCAAAGTTCCATTTGTTTAATAAATAGCGAGTTCCATCCCAATTTGTTGAGTTCCATATCTAATCGGCCGAGTTCCATCCGAATTTGGCGAGTTCCATCCCATTTCTATTGACTTCATGGACCGACATTCATCTAGGCGAATTCTTTTATTTTTTTTAAAATTGTAAATGATTAACATCTTAAATTCAAGTCTTAAATTCAAGCACACTCCCAATTGAACTTTATTTAAATTTTTAATTAAAATAAATAATTTAATAATTTGCTACAAATTTCGAAGCAATAAAATAGAAGCACACTCACAATTGTATTAATTTGAATTGGAATATTATTCGACAATATGTTTAAAATATTACACATTTTGATACACATTTTGATAACAGTAGTGTTGGTCCCGGTTTTTCAGAGTATAAAACGTTACGCAGCGGAAATAATGTTAAGTGTTTTCTTGCACGCTACTTACACACAGCTGACAACTGGCAACTGGTCAGCTGGTGCTGGTTACTCAGTACACAGCTGACAACTGAGACCTGTCAGCTGGTGATTCAAAACTTTGAATATTTAGCCTTGTTTGCACAGTTATATATCAGTTTCAGGATATACTCCAGCACTTGAGTGCTGGGTTTAAAATATGAATGAAAGACAGAAAGCTGATAAATAACAAAGGATTTTTATAGTGGTTCGATCAATCGATCTACGTCCATTCTCCAGTCGAAGCACTGGAAATTCCACTAAGAGTAATCAGGTACAGGTCTCCTACGATCTATCTCTAGCTGGTGAATGCCTTGTCCACCAGTTCACTAGATCAACCGCTCCCGGTCCTGGATCCTTCTTCAACTCTCCTCAGCTAATGGAGTGCGAGCACGTCACTTCAACCTCCACAGCTAGCTAGGTGTTTTAGTTCTCCCAAGAACGTAACAGTCTCTACGGCAGAATGCCCGTAATAACTCAAGTGCTGGTAAGCACAGGAGCTGCTGTGAACTCTCTCGAAGGAGAAAGAACACCAAGTGAGATCTTTAACTTATAAGCTTAAAGCTTGAAGTCTCGTGTTTGATAAATCAACACACGGAAAGCTTTATGAAAAGCCTCGAAAGTACTTTATGCGATTTTGCAATAATTTTAGTTCTTTCGGTGGTTGAGCAGATGAGTGGAATGTTTGAATGTTGGTGGTTGCGACGTATTTATAGCCGCAGGAACCGATTCAAACTTTCTAGCCGTTTGGACGCATCCGGAAAGGTGTCAGACCTCGGATGTCCTTCTGACGGCGGCAGGTATGCTTTTCCGGAAAAGATCCATACCTAAGACTGCTTTATCTGACACAGATCTCTTTGTGTCAGAACGGCTCTCTCTGTCAGTCCGAGGAATAAGACTGGCGTCTTGTGACTGATAGACTTTAAGTTATCCTTCCTTAAAGTCATACTTTGTCAGTCGATTCCTCAGAGAATCTTCTTTTTGTCTCTACTACGCGGGGAGAGAGAATCTGGAATTCTGCTGGTAACATCTGACTGGTAGATCATACTGGTGATCTTGTGCTGGCAGTCTCTGCTGGTGACTTGCCCTGGCATCATCTAAGTCTACCAAATCTCTGGATGTTAACTCTTTTCGGAATCTCCCATGACTGGTGAAATCACCGCTGGTGAATAGTGTAAGTAGGAACACGCATTCTCCTGGTAAGGTTTGTCAGCCGCCTGCTGATGAAACCCTTCCCAACTGGTGAACAGTACCCAGTCATAAGCGCTTCTCATGCTGGTGAACAGTAGCCAGTGGTAAGCGACTCTCATGCTGGTGAACAGTGCAGCATGAGTCTTGATCAGCTGCGACTTACAACACAAAGACCTAAACAGGACTTTACATATAAGACTAGAGCTATGTAGAGACAACTGACGCTGGTAGGACTTAGGATTTGATCCACCAAAACTATAATCTAAACAAGTAAGCTACTGGGGGAGGAAACCTTAGACAGAATTCCCAACAAGTAGGCGAATTAGTAAAGGAAGTGCAGACAGACGGGGAGGAGATAGCAGTGCCGCTGGGTCTCCTTCATCTCTTTTGCTGCTTAAATATATTAATTAGTGAGCACCGAAATTGTTTGTCGGTGGAGAGACTTTCTGCTTCTCGTAAGCCACCGGGTTTCCATCAGAAATAGCTATCATTGATGCTCACTAACTAGAACCTTTCATCTCTTTTCCCGTAACGGAGAAGCAATGGTTGATGGGCTGGAACCCTCTTTTGGTTGCTTTCCTTATTTCTGGTTTTGTAAAAAGGAGAAAGATGTAAAGGAATCCGGATGAAGGATTTTAACTACATGTGACGTAGGAAAAATCCTCTTCCAGATTATTTGACGTAGGAAAAATCCTCTTCTAATTGATTGGAATCAAAATAATTATGGGATCGATGATTCGAATCAAAAAAGGAATAAGAGCAAGAGAAAAGTCATTTGTTGTTGTTATGGTTTTGGAATGAAATGAAGTGAATTTGAACACTCACAAATTCTCCCTTAAATAGAAGGGACTAGTGGAATGAATTTGAACAATCTACTTGGTCGATAAATGTGTAGTGGCATACATGAATTATTTGAGAATCTTTGCACAGTTTCACTTTCACGTGAAACTGAATTTTTTTGCATGAATTATGTGTGCATTTATTCACTGAAAAGTTAAATTTGCACAGACTTTGATGTGTAAATGCAAGAGTGATGTGATATGTCAATGACTTGCAAGTGAATTATTTTGATCAATTTTGGCCTAATTCCATCCCATTTCGCCGAGTTCCATCTTCATTTGTCGAGTTCCATACAATTTGACAGAGTTCCATTTGTTTATTCAATTGAATAAAGTCGAATTGAATTTTGGCAGGATAAATAGCGAGTTCCATCCCAATTTGGATGATTCCATCCAAAATCGGCGAGTTCCATCCGAAATCGGCGAGTTCCATCCAAAATTGGCGAGTTCCATACGAAATTTGTTAAGGTCCATCCCATTTGGGCGAGTTCCATCCCAATGCTATTGACTTAATGAAGACCAACATCCCATATGCGTATTATTTTGTTTTTTATAAGATTATAAATGATTAACATCGTAAATTCAAGCACACTCCCAATTGAATTTACGTAAATAATAAAACAATTTGCTACAAAATTCGAAGCAATAAATTACAAGCAAACTCACAATTTTATTAATAATTTTCTAAAATATTACACAATTTGATACACATTTTGATACACATTTTGATAGAAAACACCGAGCTAGTGAAGGAGATGTTGTATTTGTTCCTTCACCTTGATGTCTTTTCCAGAAACCTAGCAACCATCTTTTGATTGCTTTCCCTGGTTATGGAGGTTATATCTCCATAACGTGATCGCTACTCCATGTGACGTAGGAAAAATCCTCTTCCGGACTGTTTGACGTAGAAAAAATCCTCTTCCATTTGAGCAAGTGCACGATATCTTGGCTCTATTTTTTATTACTTCGTATGAGGGGAATAAAGAGGAATAACATATTTTGAATGAAATATAGTTTGAGTAAATTCCTCCACCCTTAAATAGAAGTTAAATTTAAAAAAAAAATTATTTTAAAAAAATTAATAATCCTAAGTGGTCGACATGTGTAGTGGCATGCATGAATTATTTGAGCATCTTTGCAGAGTTTTATTTTCACGTGAATCTGAATTGGCATGCTTGAATTATTTGAGCATTTATTGACTCAAAAGATAAAATTGGCACATACTTTGATGTGTAAAAGCAAATATGATGTGATATGTCAATGAAATACAAGTACATGACCGAATTCCCTACCAATTGATTCGATATCCATCTCAATTGATCGAATTCCTTCCCAAATTGGACGAGTTCCATAAAAAAATAGCGAGTTCCATCCCAATTTATATGAAATATTGCTAATATTTGCGAGATCCTTTCCAAATTATCGAGTTCCATCGCAATTTGGATGAGGTCCATCCCAATTTATCGAGTTCCATCCCAATTGGGATGAAAAATTGCTAATTTGGTTACATTATAGATGAAATTGAACTATAATGTACGAATTTATAACTTTAATCTTAAGAATTATATGTTATGGTTACATTATAGATGAAATTGAACTATAATGTACGAATTTA
>JAPKLW010000404.1:351735-424940 GCA_026898455.1 Plectranthus barbatus | reverse complement strand
ATAGTTCAATTATAATGAAATTACTTGAAATATAATCATAAGTATGAAATATAGTTCAATTATAATGAAATTACTTGAAATATAATCAGAACTATGAAATATAATTCAAATATAATCATATTACTTGAAATATAATCATAAGTATGAAATATAGTATAAAATTTAATCATATGAGTAGGAATATTATAAGTATGATAATATTAAAAATAAATAAGTAATTAATCAAAAATAAAATAAATAATATAAAAAAATACAAAAGACTGAATCTGATTGGCTGGGAATGGATCACTCGGATCAAGCATGAAACCGTAAACATTGTTTACGGTTTTAGTAAAACCGTAAACACTGTTTACGATTTCATTGTAACCGTAAACAGTGTACGGTTTTATTAAAACCGTAAACACTGTTTACGGTTTTGCTTTATTTTTTTATTTTTTTAATTTTTTTATTTTAACGTCAGTTTTTTTTTTATTATTTTAATTATGATTAAAATTAAAAATGAAAGATACATGAAAACACATGAAATTATATATATGAAACACATGAAATTTTATAACACATTTAATTCATTTTCAAATGAAAAGTACATAAGAAAACATACAATAAAATGAAAACATACAAGCATACAAACTTATTATAACATCTAAATCTAGTCTTCATCTTCGTCATCTTCATCATTGGTATCACGCTCTCCGTGAGCATTATAAATTGAATCAATGGGGAATCTATCCGAACGTGGATGAGACCAAGGACATTTTCTAGTTATATGCTCATCACTGTTGCATCGTTTGCAGCTCATTTGGCTAGTGGTGCGCCTACGATTTTGATGATCCATTGACATTCGAGTGCGCTGCGTTCGACGCCTGCCCCTGACATTGTGATGAACAAGTCTTGTATGATTCGGCTGTAGTCTCCATCCCACAGATATCAACTCTGTGTTATCTGTGACAGATCGAAATTCTCCACTGTATTGCTGCATCCATGCTGACCGCGTGTAGAACGATTCTACTAGCCTTTGAAGACAAACTGCAATGGCATGCGAGCACGGAAAATGGTTTGCTTGCCACTCGCCACACTCACATGTTCTGTCACGGTATGAGAGCTCAAACGTAGCTACCCCTCGGCCTCTCACATCTGCTGTAACCGTGTAGCCCTGATTTGCGGCACTCGTGGGGACAACAATATGCCTTGCAGCCTCAACTCTACTCTTCATAAATTTGGTATGATGATGGGTGGCAAGGAAGGTATCGCATTGTTCGATCTCACCAAGAGCATTACCATAGATGGATGCCGTCTTTAAAAGAGTAGAATCGACTAATGCTCTAATAGGCAGAAATCGTGTACCTTTCAGAGTATTATTGTGACTCTCAGATACATTAGTCGTTGCATTGCCATAGCGACGACCTCCATCGCGGTAAAGAGTCCACTTATGCTCCGGAATTTGCCTAAGCCATTCACAAGCACTAGGACTCAGGTTCTGCATCTCCCTCCAAGCCCTCTGGTACTGAGACCTAGACTTTGATGAACCAATCTGATAGCAAACCCCTTTGATACCCTGCACATGAAATTTATCCATCAAATTTGTGCAAATATGACGAAGGCAGTACCGATGCCATCCGGCTCCATGAAATCGCTGGGAATGTTTTCGCCAAGCTGCAAGGAGACCGGCATTGCGATCAGATATCATACACACAGGCCGGTCTCCAAGAACATTAAGGCGGAGGTGCTTTAGAAACCAAGTCCAGCTGTGGGTGGTCTCATCATCCACAAGGGCATATGCCAATGGCAATATGCGGTTGTTCGCAGTCTTTGTAACTGCTACGAGCAACTTGCCCTTGTATGTGCCTCGCAGGTGTGTACCATCCACCATGATGACCGGAAACGTGTGCTGAAAAGCCTGCACACAAGCACCGAAGGACCAAAACAAATATCTCAACGTCCGGCGCGGCTCATTCTTCTCGCCTTTTTCGAATTTCCAGACCACCCGCGTATTTGGATTCCGTCGAATCACAGCGTCCATGTGGTTGGGCAATTCATTGATGTTGGACTCCCAATCACCGTACATGTACTCCATAGCTCTTCTCCGTCTGTGCCAAGCCTTCTTGTAACTCACGGTGACATTGTACTTTTCACGGATAATCACCTTGATGCTCTTCACCTTAAACTCCAGATCTTGTTGAAGGTGGCACCGGATCAAGTGGGATATCATTTCAGACGTGATATTTCGCCCTTGCTGCCTCGAGCTACTTCCGGAGCAATTGTGTCCATCCACCCAGTGAGTAAGTATCCAACCACCAGCAGCAACCGAAGGGATGGCCCGAGCTCTCCATTGGCACGGAACACTTTGTTGAGATGAACTTGCCGAATTCGAACTGTGAATGGTGTCGCAGTAAACATCCCATAATTTTCGATTCGACTTTTTCAGCCGGTATGCGACGCCCCTACTAGCAGACCAAAGAGTGACAGCCTGCTTCACGTCATCCTTCGAGGTAAAACATAAGCCGGCTGCAATCTCGTTCGGATCACCACTCCACATATTCGGCATACCAAAAAAATTATCATCATCAGTAGGATCAGCATAATTACCAATGTCTGTGTAGACATACCTCCCTCTCGACCCCTCAGCCACGAATGTGTCACGCTCTTCAATTTCAGAGTCTGGGTCAGGAATTGATTCCATTTCGTCCTCCTCGTCGGTAGAGAAGCTTTCATCACCACTGGGATCACTTCCAATCTCCGCAGCATCGAGCTCATCATTTTCATTGTCCCCACCATGGAGCGTTTCATTTCCACCGTCGTCATCAGCTAGCATGGAGCATATAATTTCCATAATCCACAGCATGAAGCGTAATATTTATAGCCGGACAAAAATGACTATATTTGTATAATGCTGCCATACCTCTCTCGTCACAAAGATCAAAAGCACCCCACTGCGGCTTTGAGATAAACTGTAACATTAGTTGGAGCTCCCACATTGAATTAATCCAACCAGTTGCTTCAAATATTTTTTCTTTCAACTCCGAGAGATCCAACGATTCTTCATTTATCACTAAGACAAAATCGGGTTCTTGAACGATAGTGCTCTGCCATAAAAAATATATTTCAAATGGCTGCATTTTGGGTGAGGATTGAAGGATGAAATATGGTGCAGATTCGTCGGAAGAATGGGCAAAAATATGAATATGGATATGGTGAGCTTAAAATGAGTTGTGAGCTTCAAAATATGAATATGGTGAGCTTAAATTGAGTGAAGAAAGCTGTAAAATTATTGTCCATCATTATTGTACTAGCATGGCAGCAAAAGATGGCAGAAAACGTGGGAAGAATGGGCAAAATGAAACCGTGAATAGTATTTACGGATTTAATATTTTTAGTATTTTTTTAAAAAAAAATTCTTAAAACCGTAAACACTGTTTACGGTTTTATTTGTTTTTTTCTTTTTTTTTGAAACTTCGATTTTTGTAAACCGTTGAAATGGGATATTTTGGATTTTTTTTTAAATATTCTTAAAACCGTAAACACTGTTTACGGTTTTATGTTTTTTTTTTAATTTTTTTTTAATTTTTTCATCAAATTATTATTATTATTTTTTTAATCCTGCGACGTTCTTTAGTTTAGGTTTAGTAAATGAACCCTAAATTTATATCTTCACAAAACCGTAAATAGTGTTTACGGTTTTAGTGAAACCGTAAACACTATTTACGGTTACACTACTTTTTTCCACCCTCCTGCATTTCCCGTTTAGGGTTTCTACCTATTAGGGTTTGACCCCCATCCAAGAAATCACCCCCAAAACCGGTTGGGTTGAGTAAATTGGGTCTAGGCCTTATAAAAAGGCCCATAGTCCAGGAAGCACGAAGGCAAAAAGGACACGACTTACTTTCCCCACACGACGAGGAACAGCTCGACGAACACTCATGACTTGGCTTGCAGTAAGGCTAAATGGATAAGGGTTGGGCCGTGCATAGCTCCGAACTCGGAACTAACTCCTAAATTGATTAGGGTAATGTTGGGGTCAGGTCCACGAGACCCAAGCCCATTCAGCACATCGACCCAAAAGACAACCGAATCAAGACAGCAGGCCCACCTAGAGGGGCAAAAGACTAAAGAACACCTAAGTCCAGAGATCGATACCGACCTACTGAGCTCCTCGGTGCCGAGAACTCGAAGGGGTTGGTTTCGAGGAGAGAGACGAAGAAACCCTAGAAGTCTGGCGGCGCAAGACCGTTGGAAGCCCTAACCGACCCCGAAAATCCCAGAGCTGCCCCTGATTTTTTGGCGAGTACAACAAACTCGAAACTAGGGTTAGGTCTAGTGTCCTCTCCCCTATCCTGTCTATAAATAGGGGTAAAGAACTTGATTTTTGGGATCCTTTTTTCCACTAAAAAACTACGTTGTTACTCTGACGACCAAGAAAAGACTGCCTTCATCACCAGTCAGGGCATGTACTATTACAAGGTAATGTCGTTCGGGTTGAAAAACGCTGGCTCAACCTATCAACGCCTGGTAAACTCCATGTTCAAAGAAAAGATTGGCAAAATGATGGAGGTCTACATCGACGACATGCTCGTCAAGTCCCTAAGTGCTCAAGATTATGTGGCCCATCTCGAGGATGCTTTTCGAACATTAGAACGATACAACATGAAGCTGAATCCGGCTAAGTGTTCTTTCGAATAATCCTCTGGCAAATTCTTCGGGCACATAGTAACTCAGAGGGGTATCGAAGCGGACCCCATGCAGATCAAAGCTATACAAAGTATCGAACACCCTAGGACACCCAAGGAGGTGTAGAAGCTCACCGGACGAATCGCCGCCCTGAGTCATTTTATCTCGCGATACTCTGAGCGGACCCACTCGTTCTTCAACATGCTTCGGAAGGGAGGCGCTTCGAGGGGACCAAGGAATGTGCGACGGCACTCGAGGAGTTAAAGGGCTATCTCGCCAGCCACTGCTACTCTCCAAGATAATTGACGGCGAAACCTTATTGTTGTACCTGTCAGTGTCGGACCACGCCGTTAGAGCGGTTCTGATACGAGAAGTCGATGGCAAACAACACCCGGTGCATGACATTAGCAAATCTCTATTAGACACCAAAACTCGTTACATTGCGCTCGAGAAACTTGCACTCGCGCTCGTAAATGCCGCTCGCAAACTGCGCCCATATTTCGAAGCACATCCCATAAAAATTGTCACTGCGTATCCGATACGTGCAGCACTCTCAAAACTCGATCTCTCGACCGACTACTCAAATGGGCCGTGGAATTCGGAGGCTACGGAATCCAATATGAACCCCGAACCGTCGTCAAGTCGCAAGTACTAGCCGACTTCTCCACCAACCTACAGCTCAAAGCGGAAAACGAGGTTGCTAGCATGACACAGGCTGACACCGATGCCGGCCTATGGTCCTTAAGAATCGATGGTGCCAGTAATGTGCACGACAATGGGGCTGGAGTAATGCTGACAGATCCACAAGGGGAGAGCTATGAATGAGCCATTTGCCTTGACTTCCCTACAACAAACAACGAGGCCGAATACAAAGTACTCATCCAGGGGAAGAGGCTAGCCCGAGAACTCGGGGCTCGTAGGATACGCGCGGAGAGCGAGTCCCAATTGATCGTCAATCAATTAGACAGAACCTATGCCATAAAAGAGGATCGATTGAAGCTTTACCACACCGTGGTCGAAGAACTAAAAAATAAGGTGGATGAGTGGGACCTCCGCCACATCCCTCGCTAGTCAAACGCCCGAGCAGACGCTCTGGCCAGTTTAGCTACCACCAGCATGGCTCCGAATGACCGACCAATCCCCGAAGTATGGCTGTCATCACCATCCGTCACCACTCGAAACCACATTGCGCTCGTTGACTAAGGCAGAAATGATTGGAGGGACCCCCTGATCCAACACTTAGCAGGAGAGCACCTGCTGGGCAAAAGAAACAAAGCCATCAAAATTGACAGGATGGCCGCTAGGATCACCCTAATCAACAATAAGTTGTACCGGAGGTCATTCGGGGGACCTCTCCTCCAGTGCATCGCCTCCCCCGAAGTCGAATAGGTACTGTCAGAAATACACAAAGGAGATTGCGGAAACCATACCGGAGCTCTCTCCTTGTCCCATAAGGTAATCACGGTTGGATTCTACTGGCCGACATTGAAGAAGGACGCCACCGATCACGTCAGACGCTGCGACAGTTGTCAGCGCTTCGAGGCGTCAACTCACCGGAGCGCGGAACCCCTCCATGTGTCAATCACTCCATGGTCATTCATGGTATGAGGAATGGATCTGGTAGGTCCTCTCCCGAAATGAATGGGACATAAAAATCATATACTCATGGTGATGGACTACTTCACCAAATGGGTTGAAGGTGAAGCCTTAGGAAAGACTCGGGACCTGGAGGTCATCAAATTCCTATCGAAACACGTGGTGTGCTGCTTTGGAATACCCAAGGAGATACGTACATGTTGTTGTTGCTGCAGGGTAACTACAGAACTATGCACAAGTATACGCAATCGACAAGTAATATAGTCTAGGAGACCAGATACCGAACCCTAGAGAGTGTTTAATCAAGCCATGCACACAATATTGCTTTCAAAATATGTTTGGTACTCAAATTTAAATGTGCAATAAACTAAAGTGGAAAGCAAATTGAAATGAACAAGATTAATAACCTTTCTGTTCATAAACTAATCACAAATAACCAATGCCACGTGCAAACAAAGAAAGAAAAACACACTTGAGTTATAGATTTCTAATCTTTCACTGTCCTATATGCTAGAGCATAGGTCTCGCATGAACTCTAAGTCTTAAAACCACACACAAAGTGCCTAGCAAGTTTCCACTCTACTAGATCTACACCTTCCTATCATGCATCATATTCCAATGCTTCCCATGACAATCAGATGAATAGAATTCAGATCTGGGTTATTGATTAAGTTGTATCCCCTCATATGCCTATGTAAGAAATACAATTGTTTATGACTTCCTCAACCTACATCTCCTTCCGGTCTCAATAGGTGATATTTCTCTATCCACTTTCGTGCTCAAGAGAACAATCATTCCAAAATCATAAACAAACTCAGATTCAAGCAAAAACAGCCATTAACATACATTCAAGATCAAATCAAGAATCCACAACCCAAGTGCAAAGTGACTTAGCTCATATTTAAACTAAAAATAAAATAAAACTTAAACATGTTCCAACTATCCTTCATTGTATTAGCTCAAAACATAAACTAAAGAAGCAAGAAAACCAGCAACTATGTGTCCAGCTGCTGCTGCTCTTCTCCTTCCTCCATCTCTGCACAACCCCCCAAGTTTTCTTTCTCTAAAATTGTGGCTTGTTCTCTAAGAATGATTGAGTTCCCCTTTTGTTTTGCCCTACTTTATCCCAAAAAAAGGTGTGCTGCATGTTTTGCCTTTTGTGTTGTCTCCAAAATTCGTGTGACACCTGTAAAGTAAGAAAAAGCTCTGAAAATCACTTTTTCTTTTGTGACAGCAAAGTGGTCCCCCAAGGTGCAGTCTCTTAGCTCCCAGTAATGCCACTCAAATGCTCTAGCATAATAACCAACAAATTACTCTTTCATTCATTTGGCTTGAAACCTAGTTAATCTCACTCTTTTTCCTTGCAAAACAACTAAAAACAGCAAAACACAACTATACAAGACATAGAATGCAAAGAAAGGTAAATACAACACAATAACAACTTAAAACAGGTTAGAAACACTCAAAAGAACATAAAAGACACCTATAAAACACTAAAATAATAACTCTTTTAGGGAGTTATTAGTACAGACAATGGGCGTCAATTCGCCAGTGACAGGATACAAACCTTTTGTAATAAATACGGGATCAAGCTAACGTTTTCAACACCACGGTATCCCGAGGCCAATGGATTGGTAGAATCGACAAACAAAACGGTGATCGCCACTCTGAAGAAGAAGCTAAACCCGCACGGTGCAAGATGGGTAGAAGAGCTACCAGCTGTGCTATGGTCCTATCGAACCACTACCGACGCAACCCATTTCTCCTTAGCATACAGAATTGAGGTAGTAGCGTCTGTGGAAATTATCGCTAATAGCCCAAGAGTAGAACACTCCGACGAACTAACTAACGCCGAACAACTCAGAGTCAAGTTGGATCTCATAGATGAAGTGTGAGACGATGCAACATTCAAGGCCTCTCAACATCGACGCCAAGTCGAAAGATTCTACAACAAGAAGCTAAAGCTCAAAAGTTTTCAAGAAGGGGACCAAGTCCTAAGAAGAGTATTTCAAAATAATAAAGAATACGACGCCGGTAAGCTGGCCCCTAATTGGGAAGGCCCCTACAAAGTCGCTAAGTTGGTAGGACACAAGGCTTACCGACTCGAGACAACAGAAGGAAGAGAAGAACATAATAGTTGGAATATCAAACATTTGAAAAAGTACTTTCAGTAGTACACAGATACACTCGCTCTATCCTATCTTTTACTTTCACTCTACTTTATTTTTCTCACATAAACTATTACTAACTTGAGCGTCGGAGGGACTATGCCTAGGCATCACCCACCCTGACCCTTTTGTGCCTATCTCGCAGCTAAGTTTGGAGGTCGACACTGAGGCCCGATAGTTCTCAGCATCGACCCATGGGGCTCTTCGATACCGACCCCCAAAAGGAGTCAACAGAGAGGAATTGAAAACCGGATCACTCCCAAAAAGTGAGCACCTACATGCGACATATAAAAGCAGTGAGCGACCATGTAAAAAACAGAACCTCGTAAACGAATAGGAGGACATCCAAGTAATACAAACACAACACAACATCGAGTTCAAAGCATGCAAGCCACTAGACAGACATTCGAACCGAAGAATGCTTGATAAATCAAAAGTAACAACATCAAATCACGCAATATATTCGGATCAAAAGAGGGGGCACCATTCATTCTCAAAAACATGAGGACGTGAAAAGTAAAAGAGTTAAAATGCAGGAAGTAAAAGAAGTTCTATCAAGTTTTACACAACAAAAATTCATTAATCGAACATAGCCTAAGCAGCCGCATCCTTATCGGCTTCCTCCCCAGTCTCCTGCTCCTCGGCGTCCTCCTTAAAAAATCCCTCGGCCACTTGGCTAATCTAAATCTGTCTGCTATTTCCTATTAGACCTTGCATGCTTTGTGTACCTTATATTGGAGCTAACCTCGCATATTGAACACAGATTTTGATGATGGTCTGTTGCAACGAATTTCTGCGGTTGCTTATGAAGACGATATTAGGGATGTAATCGGTTCACCTGATGTGAGCAATTACTTGATTTAAGAGGTGAGTCTATTCATCATTCCCCCCTATATTCAGTCTGATTTGGTAGAAGTAGTTCTATTTGGTATAGTCTCTCTGAGCTCCAAATCGTATATGCATCCTCCATTTTTCCGTTGTCATTTCGGAGGAAAGCATTGGTGCTCTCATTCAAATTTTGCACTAAGCGGTGTCTTCTATATTGCAGGATGATCCTTCAGCTTCTAGTGGTAATAAAGATTCCCTTGGTTTTGATGGAATGGCAGTTTCGGAGGTGGAAAAGAGATTAAAGGTGGGCTGTCTCGCTGAAATGTATTTATGTTTTGTTGCTTAAAGCACGCACTTTTTTTTTTTCTACTGAAGTGTTCTTTTGTGTTTGTTCCTGGTCCTTTATGCTTCAAAATACATGGAATATACAATAAGCAGAAGGTAATAGTACAATGAATTCTGTGTATGTAAACTTTCAGGAGGCAATTTCCGCTTCTTTGGTTGCTCCTCTGCCTACTTCAAATTTAGATCAAAAACTCACTCCAGCACTCCAGTATGCAGTATCATCCTCTTTTTTTGCAGTTCCTCTACCTGCTGTGCTAGGACCAGCTATGTCTTTCACTAGTCAACAATTACCTCAAGTGGCCGTGCTTAAACAACCTTCAACTTAACTTAGACAATGTGGAATTATTGTTGGGCATAAAGGGGTGGTTACCGAGCAGTTTCAAATGAAGAATCTTGGGAATGCGGGGTACATTCTCGGGATAAAAGTCTTGCGGGAGCGCAAGAAAAGGATGTTAGAATTGTCTAAAGCTTCGTATATAGATACTGTGATTGCCCGTATCAGCATGCAAACTCCTAAGAAATGGTTGTTACCCTTTAGGCATGGTGTACATCTTTCTAAGGGACTGTGTCCGGAGGCACAAAAGGAAAAAGATGAGATGCGTAAGGTGCCGTATGCATCGATCGTGGGAAGTCTCATGTATGTTATACTATGTACGAGGCTAAATTTCTGCTTTGCTATAGGCATGGTAACAAGATATCAGTCTAACCATGGTCAGACGCATTGGACCGCGATAATGCACATACTTAAATACTTGAAAAAGGACTAGAGACTATTGTCTCGTCTATCAGTGTGAGAAGTTGTGCCCTGTGGGTTGCTAGGATTATTCATAGACAAAGAAATTTATTTTGATATCCAATTTCAACCTGGGCTATGGATTGAAAATTCAGTTTGCCAGTAATCCCTTCACAGAAGTCCACTTTAGGGTTCTTGATGACTTTTGCAGGGGACTTGTCTCTGGGCAGTCTAAATTGTAAAAGTGTGTTTCTTTGTTAAGTACTGAAACTGAGTATATTTCCATCACATAAAGTTACAAATAAGCTCTTTAGATGAAGAAGTTCTTGGAAGAACTTGGCCTTGAGCAAGAGAAGTTGATGTCTATAGTGACAGACAAAGTGCTATTTATCTCTCTTAAAATGTAACATTCTATTCGAGATCTAAACATATTGATGTCAGATATCTTTGAATTCGTGACGAGCTTGAGAATAAATAGTTGTGTTTAGTGAAGATCCACACAAGTGAAAATTCAGCTGATATGTTTACCAAGTCTTTGCCTAAAAAGAGAAGTTTGAAGCTTGTAGGTAAGGAGCAGGCTTGCCAGAGCCACAAAATAACTTTGACCGTTAAAAAAAGTTTGAAGTGGTGTGCGTGAGTGGCAACACCAGCTGACGCCCCTTCGTATAACAAAGAAATAGAGTGAGAGTCATACCGCTAAAAGTGCGAGAGAAAAATAGAGCGAAAGAGCCGGCGTGTGCAAATGAAAAAAAGGGTGAAGAGAAAGGAGAAGAAGGAAGGAGAAGAAGGCGTCTTGGATCTTTGTTCTTAAATAATTTGGTGAATTTTTTTTTATAATTTCTCTAATTTTTTTGATAAACCTAGATTTTGATTTAGAGGGTTGTATTGTGATCCATCTATTGATGATGATTATTAGTTGGTAGTCAAGTAGGTATAATCTGGAAGTTTTGATGGTCTTTGTTGGTGAACATGTAGTGTGAATTAATTTCTAGAGAGAACTTGTGTACCCATTATTTTGACATAGTGGAGTTTTGTTGAGGTGACTTCTAGCCCGTAATTTTTACCTTCGTATTGGAGGATTTTTCACATTAAAACATTAGTGTCCTCTTTACTGCTTTGTGGTTGTTCTTTGCTTGGTGTTTTGGTTGATTTTGCTTGGTTGATTGATAATCTCATTTAGCACAAAAATTTATTAATTTTCTTGTTTTGGTTAATCTCCACATTAGTGTCTTATTCCCAACAAATATTGCATTTGAAACCTTTTTCATCCATGATAATTTTTTATATGAATGTGTACGAATTGACATGTATCAAAGACGAGTAATTTAAATATAAATGTAATGTTACTGAAATTTCGAAACATGTGTAATGATTCATCAAAATCTCGAATTGAGTCTATTTGTCATTTGTATTGTGTGTTTAACTTATGTAACAACTAAAATAAATTTATATTGAAAATAACAAATAATATCAATTAAATTTCTTATTGTTATGACCTATAAACAAATAATGCTAGGATACAACAATCTTCATTATTATTTATGATGTAAATAATTCAATAAAAAATAGAAGTTAGTAAATAAGTAAATGTCTCATTTAATTATTATATGCTATTTGTAACACAAAGAAATAAGGAACTGTACTATATGAACATGCACTATAAAATCTGCCTTGAACATAATTTTTTGAAATACCTGGAATATATATACATATATATTTTATGATGACAAGAAATTAATAAAATGATAAATCAATCTAGGATCAGTAATTTAAAACTTTTTTACAACTCAATAAAAAATTTACAATTTGAGTTAAATTTAATCGAATTTCAATATTTCAAAACAACATATCATATAATAAATCAAATTAATATAATATAATTCAGGGAAAACTGTCAAAATATCCTAAACTTTGGACATTTAAGAGATTGTATCCCAACTTTTAAAAGTTAGGGAAATATATCCCAAACTTTATTTCCGTTAGATAAAAATATCCTCCGTTAGAAAATGGTGTTAAAATCGTTCCATGTCATACGTTATATTCCACGTATTAGCCACGTGTAAATTTGATTTTTTTAAATATTACGTGGACGAATATTAAATATTAACTAAGACAAATTCTCAAACCCTAAAATAAATGGTAATCTTCTTCTTCCTTGAAAAAACTTCAACGACAGTAAAATATCATCCTAAGAAATTCACCATAGTCAAAGTTTTTCTCCTCTATCTCACCCATAATAAAACTTCTTGTATTTTATTGTGCGGTATTTCGTACGCTTACTAGTGGGGGTGCAGGATTTTCTCCAAACTCGACAAAGTGGGGACCAAGCAAGATAAAAAAGAATTCTTAAACATATTATATTTTACTTTTTTTTTATGAGTTTTTTGTTTTGTTAATGATTTTCCTTGTTTTGGTTCAAGAATATTATTTTAATCACCCCTAGTAGAAGGGACATCGACACTCTGAAAGCTTTTTTGTGAGGATAACCGTTAATATGGTAGAATATGTGCAACCATTCTTACACACAACTCTGTTTAAAGAAATAGATACTATAATCTCTTCGTAAATTAGTTGTTGAACTAATGATTTTACATTTTCCTTAATAACAAAAAAAGTTTGGACTCATCAAACATTTAGATTTAGCTGTCATGATATTCTTTACTTGAAAATAAATAAAAAATTAATTCTGGGCAGATAGTGGAATATTAAAATTGTATAAATGACATAAAGTTTTCAAAATTGAGTTCATGTGAAATTTTATTTCATCACATTTTTATGTTTCTATTTTCATCTACATTGTCTATTATTCTTTGCATATTTGTTATTTCATGGATAATTTAGAAGGGGTTGAAAGAATGAATATGCTAAATCAACCTTTTTGTGATGAAGAAAATGACGATCATGCCATATCTGAGTATGAATATTCTAATGCCTCACCATATTCATTTGGTGGAAAATCATGTGAAAATAAACTTGAGGTTAGGTGTGATGGAGATTGTCCGTGGATGTTGTATGCTAGCAAATTAGGCCATGAGTCAACTTTTGTTATCAAAACTATGGTTGAGAAACACAGGTGTATTAGAGGCAGCTACAATCGACAAGCCACTAGTGATTGGTTGGCTAATATTCTTGCACCTGTTTTAAAGAGGAATGTAAATTATCCAGCAAACGAGATCATACATGATGTTCAGTTGATGTATGAAATTACCGTGAATGAAGATCTCTGTTACAAGGCTAAGTGTAAGCTTTAAATCAATTGGGGGATCATTTTAGAGTCACTATAAGAAGTTGAAATCATATATATCTCATCTATAACTCATAGATAGAGAGCCAATATTGGTTTTTCAGCTTTAAGAAAAGGATTCATGATAGGATGTAGGAGGTGCATTTGTTTTGATGCATATTTTTTGAAAACCGCACTAGGTGGAGCATTAATGTTGGCAGTTGTTGCTAAGGATTGCAACAATAAAATGTGGCCAATATCTTGGGGAGTTGTTGAAAATGAAAGCGAAGACACGTGGACTTGGTTTTTCACAAATTTATTTGAAGATCTAAATATTGTAGATGAATTTGGCTGGACGCTTATGAGTGATAAACACAAAGTAAGATTTCTATTTATTCTTTATTCACAATCCAATATTTTAATTATAATTTGAATTATTTATTTTGCAGGATATCATCAATGGTTTTTTGACGTTGACCCCTCATGCCGAACATAGACATTGTGCAAGACATATATATATGCCAATTGGAAGAAACAATTTCCATGTCCCAAGTTGAAAGGTTTGTCTTGGGAGGCAGTGAAGTGTACTAATGAAATAAATTTTAATTCCACGATGAAATTATTGAAAGATGAATCTGAAGAGGGTTATAAGCAATCCATGGATAGAGAACCGAAGAGGTTTTGTAAGTCTTTAATTTCTGTGCACACTAAGACAAACACAATTGACAATAATATATGCGAGTCTTTTTATATCTTGAAATTGATGTCTAAATGCCTGAATTTGTCAAGACTTCAAATGCTTCTTCAAATGTTTTGTGTCCTAATGTAAACAAGAAATTGAGGAGGTTACAAAAACTTGTTAAGTATTGTGTGGTGAAGCCTGCCATGGAAAGGAAGTTTGAAGTACATGTGTTTGATAAGACTGTGATTGTGAACCTCAAGGATAAAAAATGTAGTTGTAAATCATGGAGTTTGACAGACATTCCTTGCTTTCATGGTCTTGCATGTATTAATCATGTTAGGGATAACTCGGTTAATTATATAGATGAGTTCTATCATAGAGCAAAGTGTCTTGAGGCATATAAGCATTATTTGACTCCTATTTATGGCCCTAAAGATTGGTCGGCTGTGGATGGGCCTTTTATACTACCTCCCCCTTTGTACGACCACCTAGCAGACTCAGAAAAAATAAAAGAAGAGATGCTAGTGAAGAGACAAGACAAGGAAAATGAAAGTTATCAAAAACGGATGTCAAAGTTGCTTGCACTAGATGCCATCAAATTGGGCATAATGTCAGGTCATGTAAAGAGCCCGCACCGTCGCAACAAGAACATGTCACCGAGCCATCAGCTAAAAGAAAAGTAGGAAGACCAAGAAAGTATCCTAGTGAACAACGAGAGATAAGACATGTAATGAATTATTTATATTTCAATTTAAATCATATATTTTTTATATTTAATATTTTTATTTTTAGACAAATAAGGGTTATGGAGTGCTAGTTGGAGATTTGGGGAATATTTACATACGCCCTCCAGGAGCTAAACACACGACCGTGTATCAATAACAAGAAGGTCAACGTGCAAGTCAAAACTCCCAAGTACTGAATGGAAGTACACCAACAGCTTGAGTGAACTTTGGTGTTATGAAAGATTGGTGTTGTTCTGTGAACACTTTATGGCAACAATTTATGTATTTTTGAATCTACTATTTGGTGCTTGGTATGTAACATCAGCTATATGGATTTATATGCTTTATTTTTGAACTCCTTATGCTTATGGGAACATTTTTTTGATGTTGATAAAGTAGATTGTACAAACTTGGTTAACTTTATCATTCCAATATATATTTTATCTGATGGATAATTTGTCTCTGATTTGGTTTTTCTAAATATATCTTTCATATCATATATTTTATATGGATGACATTCAGATCTTATAAAGAAAAATGCATCTAGATTGGAGCCGTTGATAAGGTTTGGAACTCATTGATTGAAGCTTATATTTCAAATGGTTGTTACGAGAAAGCTTAGAGTTGCCTTTAACACAATAATGAGAGATGTGTCTTTCCCAACTATTGATGCCATGAACTTTCTTTTGTAGACTCTGATTAATTATGAAAGATTAGATAAATTCTATATTGTAATTTAGGATCCTCAAGTTATAGGTTTCAAAATTAGTAAGAGTTCTATTATTTTGATGCTAGAAGTATTCATCCAGTCTGGAAATGCATTTGAGGTGAAAGAAATATACCATGGAATGAAAGCTACATAATATCTTCCAGCTATGGTTAAAATTAGGAGGATAGAAATGGATTAAACAAGTTTTCATCACTTTTTTAGTTCAAATGATGAATCTAAATTCATGATTTGTACAATACATGCGATATACACTAGAATCCCGCAACCTAATTAAACAACATCTGCTCATTTAACAACCTGAGAATTGTGAAGTTATACAATTGTACCTATACAATATGTTATGAATTCACGTAATCTGATCAACACGAACAACATTGAAATACTAAAATCGGTTAGCAAGAGAAGAAAATGCAGGAACACTCGATATACGTGATTCAGCAAGAATGCCTACGTCAATGAGGTTACTGACTGCTTTTATTAATCACTAATGAATGGATTATAAAGTGTTTCTCTCAAGAACTCACAGTTGTCTCTCAAATAATGGCGGAAGCACACAAATTGAAAGAGAAGAAGTCTAATTACACAAAAGCACTCAAATTCACCACCAAACTTAAACTACTCATATATAAACCGAGCAGAGATATTTAATTGTGAATGGATAGTACCATTTCTCACATCAAGTAAAATGAAATTGGAGTTTGTCGTATCTGATGAAGTTCCACTTTTATTCTCCTCTTACAACTTGTAAGTCGAGATAAAACCGAAGAAAAGAGAAAACAAAATGGATAAGATTGAGGGGAAAAACTTTCAGTGCTTTTTTTTTTTTTGAAGAAACTTTACTCTCGGTGAGTTTTTCACAGTGGAAGAAGCTAGAATTTGTTCTAGGGCTTGAGAGTTTATTTTAGTTATTACCGATACTTATCCACATAATATTCACAAAAAAAGAATCAAATTTACACGTGACTAATACGTGGAATATAACATCTGACATGACACAATTTTAACACCATATTCTAATCAAGGATATTTTTATCTGACGGAAGTAAAGTTTGGGATATATTTCCCTAACTTTTAAAAGTTCGGATATAATACCCTAAAATCTAAATACCCAAAGTTAAGAATATTTTGACTAATTTTCCCCATATTTTAATAATAATATATATACACTTTGCATTGTGCACGAATAATCTAGTATTTAGAATTTTAAAATATATACAAACAGGTGTCAAAAGAACTTATCAATAAGAGAAAAACCAAAGACCTATGAGGAATATAATAGAATAGTGTACTTCCGACGAATTAAAGTAATATTTGAATTTGTAGAAATTTATAGTACAGTAGAGAGAGAGTGCGTAGCAAAAGCCATTTTATTTGATTTCAATGTGTTACTGCATTATTACAATTAAAAATGACCAACTATTTTTTATATACAAAACTAACTCTATTTCCAGAAACTTCCTAATGATCTTCCTAAAAGCAACGCTTTTAGGAGACTTCCATATTGCATAATGGTTCAACTCCACTAATTTCACAAACAAAGAATTTAGCTAAGGAAAAAGTAAGAGCTAAAGAAAGAAAAAAAATTCTATAGTTTGACGGTGCATGTGTTACAAACAAAAAATACAAGTCAGGAAAATAGTTCAAATGGAGAATGAGAGTTAGAGATTAGACAACTGCTCAAACAAATGAGAATGACAATTCTATTTATAAGTTCCATCTCAAACCTGAACAATCCAAAGAATATTCAAAACATCATATCAAACTTCTTACACTTAACGCACCTTTTGTTTTCCCCAAAATTAAAATTAAATTTCCAACAGTATATGTACCTGATGATTTTTAATCTTGTACTCAAGAATCATTTTTGATACATATTATGGTAATTTTTATGATACCTTAGAATAAAATTGAATCAAAATCATTGAAATATAAGATGGAATGCTAACTTTAATCTTTGAACTAATGACTCAGTCATTAATGTTTTTACTTGCATTAATGGTCAGAATTCATAAATACTAATATTTTAATTTTAATTTAATAATATTTATATTTTAATAAAATTTAAATATTTTGCTGAATTAATGGAGTTATAATAATTAGTATTAATTAATAACTTCTTAATTAAACTACAATGGAATAAAATAAAAATTAAATAAGTGCTGATTTTTTTTAATGTGAACAATACCTATAACAGTTCCCATTTAATTTTTATAACTACTTATTCACTTTAATATTATTATACATTAGCGATCCACCGTACATTGAATCGTCAAATGTCCATTAATTATTATTGCAACTCAAAGTAACACAAACTGTAATCAAACAAACACTTCAACAACAATCAAATTAAAGGTCGACCAAGTAATGAAGAAGGCTAGCTAGTAGTGCAGCACAGTAAGATTGCAGCGGATGACTGCATGGTGGCGCTCAGAATCATATTTAACAGTCTCAAGAGTAGCATAACCGCGGGCCAAACGGAATTTCCCGGTGCCGCCCACCACCGCCACCTCCCTCACCTGCTCGAACTGCGGGCTCGAACCTTGTATCTGCAAGCTGCTCCCTTTATACTTCTTGCTTACGAAATCGATCGATATCAGTACCAGCGCATGAGATCCGTCCAAGGCCGATGTGACGGACAGACCTCGCCCCCTCGCAACCGGAGCCGAGCTTTCCTCAACTTTTCCGGTCATTGGGTCGTCGGTGCAGAACATGGCTCCGAACTTGGTGAAGTTGTAAGGGGCGGTCGACGGCCCGGGTATCTCGATCACCGTGGGTTTGGTGGGGCCCGAATAATCTTGGAAATAGAGAGTTATTTCGGATTCTTTGAGATGACCTAGCTTTGCATTTGAACATGCGAGAGTGGCGAGAAATACTAACGATAATGTAAGATTTTTGGGTGCCATAACTCAAACTCTAATTTACTGTATATCTGTTTGTATTGAAGCTGGACTTGAATCTGTGCTTGAGAGATGGAGTAGTTATTTATGTACTAACAGAAATCAATGCTCGAGGAACAGCTGTTCATAAAATTTTATGGGTTTTTTATATTAATTTTATAGCAATGAACATGTGGACTGGGATGTCAA
The DNA here is from genome assembly GCA_026898455.1 of Plectranthus barbatus. NCBI lineage: Eukaryota > Viridiplantae > Streptophyta > Magnoliopsida > Lamiales > Lamiaceae > Plectranthus > Plectranthus barbatus. The sequence continues at coordinate 406,159 of JAPKLW010000404.1, read as the reverse complement.
CTGATTAAGAACTGCGTGTTAATATAATATAAACATCGTATTTGCAAAAAAAATTAGATTACTATTCTTAGAGTTGAATAGTAGTTGGCGTAGAGGGAAACCAGGTGGGGATAAACTCTTTATTGTTTAGACGATCTTTTCATGATATATAGGGCAATATGTATTTGAAAAACAAAATAGACACTTGGAGATGAGGGATTGTAGTGATTTTTCATTGTAATGTTGTAGAAGAAAGTAGAGAAAAAGGTACTCCCTCCGTCCCATTACAATTGTCGCCTTTCTTTTCGGCACGGAAATTAAGAGTTGTGAGTGTAGAATGAGTTAGTGGGGTTAATATTTTATTATTGAGTGTGAAAAAGTTGCCATTTTTGGAAAGGTGACAATTTGGTTGGGACGCCCTATTTGGTAAGTGTGACAATTCAAGTGGGACGGAGGGAGTATTAATTTAAGAGAGGATTTTGAGAAGATAGAACTTTGGGAGAACGTGAAAGAAAGAGAATTGTAGAGAGGGTTCGGTTAGAATATTTTGCTTGCTTTTGTTCTCCCTATAAAACCAACTTTTAAGGAGAAGTGAGCTTCATTATTATATAGTCGATATTAGAAGAGGCCCATTGAAGATAGTCCACCCGAAATTCGGGTTGGGTCTCTGGATTTAAAGGCCCATTATGATAGGTCGAGGGAGAGGTCGAACGTCACGATTCGAGCTATGGAAAGTTTGAACCACTGGTCGACATTAAGAGCGTGTTTAATTAGGGAAGAACGGATCTTTTTTTATCATGAAACGGAATAAATCAGTAATAAAGTTCGGCGGGAATCGCGGAATTCAAGAAGGAAGCGTTATCCGAAATGGGTATATATATTTCTGGGAAAACACGATTTCGGGACGGATAGCAAAACAAGAACAGGCGTATTGCAAAGTCACAGCTCGGCATAGCTCGATTCACTTATTTACCTCATTCCATTTCCCGTTTATTAAGCTTCATTCTATTTCTTGTATCTGTTCAATATTCATATAAATAATATTCCCGCCTGTCATTTTATCACTTTAATTTTTCTAAATCGTTCTTGGGCTCCCGATCCAGCGCAAAAGCACCCACCATGGGGCCCAAGGACAAAGGTTATACTAACGCTTGCTGCAGGATGGCGGAAGACGGGAACCACGAGTTAATCACTGATGGAACCACACCTCCAACCGAGGGCATCACATCCACCGGAGCAGGAAGAGGATTAAGTCACGGACGAGGCCTGCAAGGAGGAACGGTTCGAGGTCGCTCAACTACTGTCGGACGAGGGACAGGACCATCTCAGGGATCATTGGATGACATGAGGCGAGCCTTCAGCGTCACACCACTCAGCGAACTGTCCTTCCCACCGCCACCCCCTTCATTGATGCAAGACCCGTATGTGGCCCAATTGATAAGTCAGGTCCAGACGGCCCGTGGTGTAATGGAAAAGTTGGGGGCTCAGGTAGAGGCTGTGACCCAGAAGTGCCAGGCTCTCGAGTAGGATAATCAACGGTTGCATCAGCTCGCAACCCAACCGATAGTGGAAGAACCCGGAAGCACGAGTAGAGCCCGGGCAGTGACAGCCCACGATCTCCAGGATGACTTCGATCGAACTATCGGAGATGAAACTAACTTGAGAACTCCAGGAACTTTGAGAGGGCCGAACTTAAATCCAGGACAGTCGATCCTGAATCGCGTGGGGGGATCGGCTCTGACACAGTTGGAGCGACGATTCGGGCAGCGCCTTAACTACTTCGAGTCCCTGATCGCGAGGGTACCCGGCCTACCGCCCCCAGAGCGAACTATCCCTCGAGAAAGCTATGCGGAATCTCCCTTCACGTCAGAGCTCGCAAAAGCCGAGCTCCCGGACCGGTTCACTCCCCCAAGCTTTGCGCTCTATGATGGTACTACGGATCCAGAGAATCACGTGGCGGTCTACAAACAAAAGATGTTCGCGTTAGCAATTCCCAGCGCATGACGCGAAGCATGCATGTGTAAAAGTTTTGGGTCGAGCCTTACTGGACCGGCCTTACAATGGTTCATTAGTTTGCCAAAAGGTTCGATCTCAACGTTTGTTGAGTTGCATCAATTGTTCCTTCGGCAGTATTCGAGCAGTAGGAAGTTGGATAAGCACCCGGATGATCTGTATGCAATAATCCAAAAGCCTGGGGAATCACTAAGGGCTTACCTATCCAGGTTCAATAGAGAATTGGTGGCGGTACCGAACTGCCCAAACAGCACTGCGGTGCGAGCCTTCACCAAGGGGCTGGATGTTGACTCCGACCTATATCGGGAACTATCAATTTACCCCTGCCAAACTATGGACGACGCACTCAACAGAGCATGGGCATTAATTAAGTGGGAAAAGGACGAGCCCTATCGCAGAGCTCGATGTGGTGGAGGACGACCGGTAGTTGCGCGGGAAGAACGTCGGCATGAGCAACGTGATCGCCGGCCCACACGGCCGCATCCGTACAATCGTCCGTCTGGGAGCAGGCCACCCCATGTCAACACCCTGACCACCTGCATACCAGAATATACCCTCACCATCGAGCCTACGGAGTTGGTGCAAAGCGTGCTCCGCCAGATGCCGGACAAGGTGAAATGACCGCAGAGGATGAAAACCGATCCCTCTATGAGAGACCCTAAGAAGTTCTGTGACTTCCATAGTGATCATGGCCATACTACGGCGGATTGCCGAGCTCTGCGGTTGGATGTTCTAGAGCTATTGAAAAAGGGGGTACTAACAGAGTTCTTATCAGACAGAGGAAAGAAGACTTGGGTTCGAGAAAAGCAAGCTGCTGCAGCGCAGGAAGCAAATCGGCCCGATAAGCAACCGGCCCCTACTCGGACCATAAATTATATAACCGGAGGCTCTGAGATTAGCGGAGCTACTAGGTCGGCGGCAAAGAGGGCAAGGAGGTATGTCCCCGGCAAAGTGTGGATGGCACCGCCCCCGCGGCAAATACTTCGATCGAATTCACAGAGAAAGATGTTCCGGAGCCCGCTTATGCGCACGACAATGCACTCGTTATCTCCTTGCAAGTATCAGACTGCCTTATCAAGCGGATTCTGGTGGATAATGGAAGCTCCGCGAACATTCTCTTCCAGCATGCGGCGAGGGAGATGAATATCCCAGAGGAAAGAATAGTGCGGAATCGGACCCCTCTGATTGGATTTAATGGGGGGTGCAGATGACGGTAGGGACCGTGACCTTGCCCACTTTTTGCGGAGAAACTAGATACGATGTATCGTTCATGATCATCGATGCACCTAGCGCCTACAATGCACTTCTAGGACGTCCGTGGCTTCATCAACTTAAAGCGGTCCCTTCTACGTACCATCAGTTGGTCAAGTTTCCAACTTCGAACGGAGTATGTACTATTAAAGGAGACCAAAGCGTGGCTAAGGAATGTTACTACGCAAGTTTTAAGGCGGTGTGCTCACAACAGCATTTCCCATCAGGACTGGAACGGTCAACGATCGGGGAAACGGCGGGGACGCTGGAGGTAGAATTGGACCCAACCGATCCTTCTAAAAGGACAAACATTGGAATTGAACTCGACCCCAAGGACCAAGATGAACTTGTACGTTTCTTAACCAGGGAACGCGAGATGTTCGCTTGGTCACACAAGGACATGGTTGGCATAGACCCGAGCGTAATGACCCATCAGCTTCAAGTAAATCCAAGCGCAAGGCCTATACAACAGCGAAGGCGGAAGTTTTCTTCGGAAAAGAATGACGCTATAAATGAGGAAATTCAAAAACTGTTGGAAATCGGATCCGTGAGGTAGGTGAAATACCCGACTTGGTTAGCTAACGTTGTTGTAGTGAAGAAGAAAAATGGGAAGAACCACGTGTGCGTCGATTATACAGATCTAAATAAAGCTTGTCCAAAAGATCCGTACCCTTTGCCGCACATAGACAGCATCGTGAACGCCGCTGTGGGTCATGAGCTGTTGAGTTTTATGGATGCATTTTCGGGCTATAATCAGATTATGATGCATCCAGATGACCAAGAAAAAATCGCATTTATGACGAACAGGGGAATCTACTGTTACAAGGTAATGCCCTTCGCGCTTAAAAATGCAGGATCGACCTACCAGCGTCTGGTGAATAAAATGTTCGAGCAACTCATTGGTAAAACCATGGAAGTCTATATCGATGACATGCTGGTGAAATCTGGAAAAGCAAGCGAGCATGTACGAGATTTGGCTCAAGCTTTCGACATTCTGAAGAGGTATAATATGAAGTTGAATCTTGCGAAGTGCACCTTTGGAGTCGCTTCGGGAAAGTTCCTAGGATACATGGTTACCAGTCGAAGGATAGAAGCCGATCCGGTGCAGATAAGGGCGATAAAGGACCTAGCACATCCACGGAGTCCGAAGGAGGTGCGAAAATTAACCGGGAGATTGGTGGCGATAAGTCGGTTTATATCAAGATATTATGATCGGACGCATAGTTTCTTCCGAGTCTTATGGAAGGGGAAAAACTTCGAATGGACAGATGAGTGCTCGAAAGCCTTCGAACAGCTTAAGGAGTATTTGTCGAGTCCGCCACTACTCTCCAAGGCCAATCAGGGAGAGCCATTGTTATTGTATTCATCGGTGTCGGACCATGCCCTTGGAGCAGTTTTGGTAAGAGAGCATCAAGGGAGGCAACATCCTGTTCATTACGCGAGCAAGCCCTTGCTCGCCGTGGAAGGAAGGTACACAACATTGGAGAAATTGGCTCTAGCCCTGATAGTGGCTTCACGAAAGCTGAGACCGTATTTCGAAGCTCATCCGATCAAGGTAGTTATGTCATTCCCACTTCGGAGTGTGTTCTCCAAACCCAACTTGTCAGGGAGGTTGCTCAAGTGGGCGGTAGAGATCGGAGGTTTCGGGCTTGAGTTCGAACCAAGGACAACGATAAAATCACAAGCATTAGCCGACTTCGTGGCGGAGTATTCTGCGAACTTACAAATTGAAGCAGAGAAAGAGGTCGTGCAGATAGAAGCAGCCGAAGCCGGTCACAAACCGTGGGTCCTCCAGGTTGACGGTTCGAGTAATATAAGTGGAAATGGTGTCGGATTGAGATTACAAAGTCCATGGGGGAGCAGTTCGAACGAGCAATCCGACTTAACTTCGACGTCACAAATAATGAGGCTGAATACGAGGCTCTCATAAGAGGAATGCAGTTGGCAAAAGAATTGGGTGTGCAATGTTTGCAAGTTCGAGGGGATTCGCAACTGGTCGTGTCTCAAGCAGATAATCAGTATCAAGTGAAGGAACCTCGGTTGTTGAAGTATTATGAAATGGCTCGGGCGGTCAGCGCATGCTTCGATGATTTCGAGATAACGCATATACCCAGAGAAGAAAATGTGGAGGCTGACGCATTAGCGGATTAAGCTTCCTCTCAGCGGGTACGACGAGAGAAGGCCGTACCAGTGACGTGGGTAGATGAACCGGTTGTGCGAAGTCATGAGGAGGTAAACGAAATACATCCTATCGGAACTTGGATTGATCCCTTATTACGATACATCGAAGATGGATTACTTTCGAAAGAGAGGGTGGAAGCAGCCCGCATAGCACGGGCGGCTGCGAAATATGTTATTTATAATGATGAATTGTACAGACAGTCTTGGAGGGACCCCTTCTAAAATGCATTCCCGACGGAGCGATCCCTGCCGTTCTAATGGAAGTTCATGAAGGGGATTGTGAAAGTCACCAGGGAGCTCGAACTCTGGCTCACAAAGTCATATCAGCAGGATTTTATTGGCAAACCTTGCGAAAAGATGCAAAGGAATATGTTAGGAGCTGTGGAGCTTGTCAGAGGTTCGAAATAACGGTACAAAAGCATGCGGAACCGCTCCACGCGACTGTACCCGTATGGCCCTTCATGGCGTGGGGGATGGATATTGTGGGGAAACTTCCGAAAGGCGCGGGTCAGAAGGAGTATTTTCTCGTCGCCACGGATTATTTCACGAAATGGGTTGAAGCAGAAGCATTCCGTAACGTACGCGAACCAGAGGTTATAAAGTTCCTTTGGACGAATATATTGTGCCGATTTGGAATACCTAAGAAGGTCAGAACTGATAATGGGACTCAGTTCACCGGTAGAAGAGTTCGAGAATTTTGTGATCGATATGGAATTAAGTTGGTCTTTTCTACACCACATTATTCGGAGGTGAATGGGCAAGCTGAATCGTCTAACAAAACCATTATGGATACGATGAAGAAAATGTTGCACGCACTTAAAACCGGATGGGTCGATGAACTCCCGGGAGTTCTCTGGTCATATCGGACCACCCCACGCGTTGCCACTGGGAGCACTCCTTTTGCATTGGCATATGGGGAAGAGGCGGTTATACCTGTGGAAAAAGGGCGAAGAATTTGCGAGTTGAGTTGTGTGATGAAGTACGCAATAATGATAAGTTGTTTAAGAATCTAGAGTTGTTAGATGAACGAAGAGATCGAGCCTTGTTAATGATGGCTCAGAGGAGATCACAAGTTGAGAGGATTTATAATCGGAGGCTCAGGCTTCGAACCTTTCGAGAGAGAGATTGGGTGCTGCGGAAAGTGTTTCAGAATACCAAGGATAAGAGTGTGGGGAAGCTCGCACCGACCTGGGAAGGGCCGTATAAAGTAACACGGGTGGTCGGGCGAGGAGCATATCATTTGGAAGATTATGACGGTCGGGAGATTGCAAATAGCTGGAACGTGAGACATCTAAAGAAGTATTATTTCTAAATATAGCGAATCAACGGGGCAGTACCGATGTATCTAAGTTCGGCCATGGGCCAGATAAGTATATTCTAACCTACCTATTTCCTATGCTTTAAATTTTTATTATCCATACTGACTTGAGCGTCGGAGGGGCGATGCTACGACATCGCCCATCCTAACCTCGTGGCACTTTGCGCAGGAATATAATGCGAATAGTAAAACGATATAAGCGTGCTGGTATTTAAAAAGGAAGGAAAATGATCATCCATGAAAAAGCATAAGAAGTAAATGAAAAAGTTGTTCAAAGATAAAGTGCGCATTCCGAAATGAAAAGATGATTCAGCAGCCGGTGCATGTCTATTGTCGGGAGTTGTCGCCCACCTCTCCAGTTTCTCGCTGCCCGGAGCTGCTAGGATCAGGATTCTGAATCTGATTTGGAGTCTCCTGCTCAGTCTGCTCTACCTCATCCAGCATGCTTAGGTCAAGGTCGGGGTACCGAGAAGATATCTTCCCTCTGATATCCTGATCGACCTGTTCGGTGAGATTCTGTAAGTTTGGCATATGAAGTATTAAGTATATAATGATGGCAAGTAAAGACAAGTAAAAGCGAAGCATAGGAGAGGAAAAGGGATGGCAGATGGATACCTCGTACGTCTCGGCGAAGTAGGGAGTCTGGATGATGGATTCAAAGTCAAGACCCTCTCCAGACTTAAGGCGAGCGATCTCATCTTGGCAACGCTTTAGTTCGAGTTTGTGTTCTTCTTCCTTGGCAGCGAGCTGCTCCTGCATGGCTTTGAGCTGGTTTCCCCTTTTTTGAATGTCGCTGGAGAGCACAGTGATGTCGGCATCGTACTTCTTCTTCGAGCTTTCCAGTTCGCTCCGACATGCTTTCAGTTCCGCCTCAGCATTGTTCGCCTTCACAGCAAGAGAGGCGGCGTTGCCTTCGGTCTCATCTAGTTTCTCCTCTAAAGCAGCCGCCTTCTTCTTCTGAGCCTCGACCTCACCCCGGAGCTTCAGGATCTCCTCGGCACACTTGTGTTTGAAGGCTTTGATCTCGCAATGGATCTTATCGAACTCCATTGCGTCCTGTATCCGGTACTTAGCATAAAAAAAACAAAAAATACATTATTATAGTGGGAAAGTAGCGGAAATGTTACTTCTAATTGGCGTTGTTCGAAGCGAGAAAGCCTGTTGAAGAGTGCCCCCGCCATAGGATCTTGAGGGGGAGGGTTAAGCAGCAATTTGCGAGCATGGACCAAGAATGAATCCACCCTCGCATTTACCGGGGCTGTTTGCGTCCTGGTCAGAGACCTCTCCAGATTCTCCTTCGGGCAGGAGTCTTTGTCCGAAGGGCGGTGGCGACGGTCTGAGGATCCTCCCTCCTTGTCCTTCTTGCAATCGGACTCTTTGCGTGAAGAGTCCGGCTGAGAAGTGTGGAGAGTATCCTTGGGAGCCTCGGTGGGTTTGACTGGAGGAGGAGGCGGAGTCGGAGGGTGATAGCTCGACGCAGTGGCAGGCCTCTTGGAGGGGTTCTCCTCCCGACGTTTTTGTTCGAGCTCCTCTCAAACTCTCTTCTTCTCTCGTAAGGCCTGAGCGACCTGTTCAGCAGAAACCCCTCGACCTTTCATGTTTTCGGGAAGGTCGTTGATATGGCAGTTGTGGTCGAGGTAATGGAGAGCGGTAACGAACCGGCCAAGTTGAAGTCTGGGCCACTCTCGATCGCTGATACTGACGTCGTATTCGCGATCGATCCGCGCCTGTTCGGAAGGAGTGAGGACTGTTCTTTCTCGCACTGTAAAGAAAAAAGAGCTGTGTTAGAACATGAATAACTATTAAATATATTCGTGGAAAGAAGACCCACTTATTGGGATCCCGCCATGGCTGATGAATTCGGGATGCGAGGCATTAAGTTTGAGGAAGAAAAAGGTGTTCCACCAATTAGGTGAGTTTGTCGGGGGCTTCTGAACTAACGGCGTTCGTCCTGTCTTCCATCTAGTAAAATAAAAATAGTGTTTTACTTGGCATTGGTTCATCCTATACATGTAATGCCATTCTCGGACTGTGGGGAGGCCTAATGCTAAGTCCATCCAGATTAAGAACACTCCGACTAAATGACACCAGCCGTTAGGAGCCAATTGAAAGGGCGAAATGTTATATGACGCGAGGACCTCGCTAAAGAAAGGATGGATCGGGAGGCCAACTCCGTTCTCCATGGCCGCGGTATAAAAGGCTACGAAGCCAGCTGGGGGGTCGAAGCATCGGCGGTTCTATTTAGGAGGGATGTACGTGGCACCGAGGCATGGGACAGAGTCAGCCAAGACGCGCATATCGTCTTTGGTGATCGAAGAAACGGCCCCGAGGACCCTATGGGAAGACCAGTTTTCTGGAAGCGTCCATTTGCCAACAATCAGGGGATCAGCTGGAGCGGCTGTTGATGGGACTCCACCGGAAGGATGGTAGTCCGGTCCGCTAGTTTCGGTAGTGCTCGAGATTCTCTCTAGACGGCGGAGGGTCTCGGCAATGGGAGTGTCGTCATCAGAATCGGATGATGATTGAGGTTCCTCTGGCCCCTTTTCAGGGACTTTTTCCTTCCTGGATGATGTGAAGTTTCTGGTTCTTGGAAAATTAAATCCCAATCCAGTTGAACGGCGTGGGTAATCGAGAGGTTATTTTCAGGAGAAGGGGTGAAGGGTGGTGTAGGAATGCGAATATCAGAGTCGTGGGCCATGGTATTTCTAATCGGCGGCGATATTGACATATGGGGCTAAAACCTAGTCGGAAAGAGAATAAGCGATCGAAGAAATCAGGATCAAAATCTAATCTTAAATACGCAAAAGAGGAAGAAACAGGAGGCGGTAATAGTTAAAGAGTTAGAAAATTAATTGAAGAAGGCAGAGTGTGTTACCTGAATTTCAATCGGCAAAATGCTCTGACCGAAGGAGGAAGACGAAGGAAGTAATGAGAGAAGATGGAGGTGACGATTCCCGAAGAAACGTTATAAGAGGGGGTGACCGTCTGGCTTCCGACAATTAGCCCTTGATTTATGCGGAAATTACGCAAATGCTATAGCGAGTTGGCGGGAAGTTTGAAGCACTCCCAAGTTAATAAACGATTCAAATTTTTTATGCTAATCATACCTCGATAAAATCGAGCTCTGATCATACTTCTCAAATTTATTCCGATGATTTTGTGGAACCAGATGGCTAAACGACAGAACCCGAACTGTCAAAAATCTGCGAACTATGGATTCGGGCCATATTCGTGTAATATCCCGAGATTAATTAAGCTAATTAATTGCTTAATTATTTAAGTAAAATAATTTTCTTCTCAAATTGTGTAATAATTTATTTTTATTTCTTAATATTAACTAGAGTGCATTTAAATTTGCAACTCGAGTTTGGAAGGTCGATTGCCTAAATCGAGCTAAGTAAATGCTCGGAATAAAATTTGGAAGGTTACGAATCAATCGGATTAATTTTTGGAAATCCATAGAGAGAGATATTAATTTTTTGAAGATTAAGCATGTGTTATTTGAAAATGAGATATTGAGAATTTGATTATTTGAAAAAGGGAAAAAATATACAAAAATGGGAAAAAAAAAAAAAGAAAAGAGAAATTTCTTTTTCCACTCAATTTTCTCTCTCCTCCCTTCCCCTTCTCTCTCCCCGTCAACCACCCCAACCCCCAAACCCAATTTTTCAGCAGCCCCCTTCTCGCTGCCCCATCTTCCCGTCCAGATCCCGGCCGCCACAGAACTCCGCCGGCCACAACACCACCACCATTCAAAAGGCCGTTCTTCAAGGTTTCCGTGAAACTAAAGTAAGCGTCGTGAGGTTGAGTGTCGAAGGAGATACAGAAGAGAGAAGTCAACCCATTCCCAAAGCATTCCAGCACCCCCACCCATTTCTCTCTCCATGCTGCCCTGTTCCCGGCCATTTTCCGGCCATATCCGACCGTAGATGGCTTAGCCACCACCACAATTTCGAAGCTCTTCCTTCAGGCTTTCCGAAGAGCTAAGTTAAACCCCTTAAGGTCGCAGATCGGAAGAGAAATCTTAGAGAGAAGTTAGCCCGCCGGAAAGTGGTAAACTCCATTTTCAGAATTTGTATCTCATACATGCGTGTATATCCCGAACTATGGCTTATATTTTCGTGTTCCCTAGTTCCTAAGGAGCATTTTGGTACCAAGCAGCACGAGTTTACTCGCCGGAGAAGCCGTCGCCGCCGTGGAAGAGAGGGAATTCCGGTGAGCTTCACCCATCTCCTTCTTCCGTCTATTTTCTTGCTTTCAAGCATATTTTCGTGTTCCCCTCGAGTCTAGGACTTCGTATATATGTTTTCATGTGAGTTTGGGAGGTTAGATCGGAGATTTGGAGGAGTTGCAGGGGCTGTCGCGCGAACTCGCCGGAGAAGGCGAAGTATATCGACCTGATAGAGGTCGATATACTACCTATCTCTGGTCGATATATGTGGACAGTTTTGGGAAAAATGGTTTTTCTTGTTTGTCTCGATCCAATTTAAGTTATTCTCAATTTTTAAGTTTAATATACGTTTATCCAAGCATGTTAAACATAATTAAGGTATAGGTTATTGTAATCAAGAGTTAGATTTAATTCTATTTCAATTAAGAGAGGTTGAAGCACGTTAATTGGAGGGTGGAACATGTGAAATGTTGATTGGGAATTATTTGAGCTAAATACTCAATTATAGGAGCATGTTAGGTGAAAGAACATGCGTTGTTGTGTGGAAATTTAAGGTGGAAAATTAGAATTTGATTTATTAAGTTGGTGGAAATTGGAGCATGATTAAGCATAAGTATAAGATGGTTGATGAAATGAGGGTTGAGATATGATTAATATTGTTTACCAAAGGTTGAGGCTTATTGGTCGAAGTTTAAATCATGAGGATTGATGGTGAAGTATATGTTAGTTGGAATTCGTTAAGTAGAATTGTCCTAGAACATCCATCATAATTAATTGAATATTATTATGGTTATAGGAGATTGAGATAAGGAGGAATTAAGCTCAACCACATTAACGATAAGACATTTGTTGGGAAAGCATACTCCAGGTGGGAACTATTTCAGTATAAAAATAAAAATGTGCCTTTATTTTCAAAACGTGTGAAAATATTTTGTTTTAACTGATTGCTATGCAAAAAGGTTTTTGTGCTATTATATCTGTTCCTCTGTTGACTGCTATCAACAGAGAGTCCAATCATTAAGATGAGAACCAAGTACTTTGGGTGCTTGAGCTAGTCTTATGAATCAATTATTGAAGGCTAGCAACCTTACCTTGTTTATGAGCTCGGGCTGTTCAGCTGGAGTACTGAAGCCCTAGGGGGATAAGGCTGTGTATTTCTTTTCTTTCTAAATACGATCGGATCTCGATGTTGTATGTTCCGAGATTAGTGCACTTAGATGATAGTGGGTTGAGTGTGAAATCACTCCTGACTAATCATCGTAACTTGGAAGTGGGCCAGCTTCCAGTTACACCTCGATAAACAGATATAATAACATGTTAGATAGCACGTGCAAAATAAAAATGTTTTCGATGACATGGTTTCTTTCAATAAAACCCCATGTTCATCTGTGTGTGTTGCATAGCTTTCATATTATAACTGTATTTTTCGGGCATGTTTCCACGGGGTACGAAAGTACTCAGCCCCTCGCGTTATTTCTAAAACGTGCAGGTTGAAAGCAAAGGATGAGGAGGTGCAGGGTGTAAAGACGGAGCCATTTGTACAGATTTTGAAAAGGTTCTGTGATATGCATCCTCATATGCATATCACACCACGCTTAGCATACACGTTGCACAACTCTGATCAGTTGTTTTCCTCCCATTGTAATTGCTTTTGAAATATTAACCTTTATTTCTATGGAAGTTATTTTAAGTTTATTTTCGTGGTTATTAAATTTGATTTGAGACTGAAAACCCATGACTGTAACTCGCCTCTTGCTGGGAAGGCTAGAAGGGGGTGTTACAATTCGCCGGCATTCGTTGCTATTTTACGGAGTAGCGCGAATCAGAAGATATCCCCACAGAGGAATCGATTCTTCGAACCAAGAGGATGTCTAAATAAGACATCCCACCATTCCGGATTCCTTCAAAAGGGATGTGATGAGCCATACATCTGGGAATATTCTCGAGTCAGGACTCGACTTACCAAGCTTCTTTTGGAAGTAAACTTGACAAGTCGAGGGGGCTATTGTTGAGGTAGATATTAGAAGAGGCCCATTGAAGATAGTCCACCCGAAATTCGGGCTGGGTCTCTGGATTTAAAGGCCCATTATGATAGGTCGAGGGAGAGGTCGAACGTTACGATTCGAGCTATGGAAAGTTTGAACCACTGGTCGACATTAAGAGCGTGTTTAATTAGGGAAGAACGGATCTTTTTTTATCGTGAAACGGAATAAATCAGTAATAAAGTTCGGCGGGAATCGCGGAATTCAAGAAGGAAGCGTTATCCGAAATGGGTATATATATTTCTGGGAAAACACAATTTCGGGATGGATACCAAAACATGAACAGGCGTATTGCAAAGTCACAGCTCGGCATAGCTCGATTCACTTATTTACCTCATTCCATTTCCCGTTTATTAAGCTTCATTCTATTTCTTGTATCTGTTCAATATTCATATAAATAATATTCCCGCATGTCATTTTATCACTTTAATTTTTCTAAATCGTTCTTGGGCTCCCGATCCAGCACAAAAGCACCCACAACAGTGGTATATTCGCGATGTGGGATAATTCAACAGCTTTTTCTTTTAACAACAAAAATATATTTATTTTAAACTCATGATCTATTTATCACGAACAAGATGCATGCTTTCAAGACTGCGATCTAAAGACAAAAAAAATATTTTGCTTGCTTGATTTTAATTCATTCCCAGATAATGAGTTCTTTTGATAATGAAACAACTAAGGGATTAAACAACTGGGCCAAATATAATAACGGGCCTAAAGAAATGAACCAAAACATTTCGAGAATAGATAATTAATTTTCCATGTATGCCTAGGGGTGTAAACGAATCGAGCCGAGCCGAGTAGTGAGCTGCTCGAGCTCGGTTCGTGAGAAATATATGTAGTTCAAGTTCGGTTCGAGCTCATTTAAAATTTGAGTTTTTGAGCTCGAGCTCGGTTCGAGTTCGACTCGAGCTCGAACTCGTGAGCTCGAGTTTGAGCTCGGTTCGAGTTCGTTTACCTTCAAAAAAAAAATTCCAATAAAATGCAAATCTTATAATATACATACATCATAAATGTTAAATAAGTGCAAATAATATAAAATCATTCAACAATAAAGTTTCAATAAACTCAACAAATTTGCTCTAAACAAGTTAAAATTTTCGTAACTCCACCAATTCGCTCCAAACAGATAACAATCAAACTTTACCAAACAAATTAAACATTTTATAAGGCCAAATTATTAAAACTTAATATTTATATAGATATAGTAAGTAGATAGTATATAAAATAATTATAACTAATATAATTTATTTATAATAATTTATATGTATATATATATATATATATATATATATATATATATATGTTTATATACATTACAAACATCAAATAATCACTCAAATCTATATTTAAAAAATAAAATAAAATGATTAACTTAATTTTTAAAAATGTGACTTAGATATAGTAATAATAATATCGAATAATCATAGCGCATATAAATTGTTGATATATTATTGAAGTTCATAAATTGTTTTTATAGATAATTGATATATTTGACTTGATTTAAAGTCATTAAATCATAATAATATTTATATTTATAAAATATAAATAAAATGAGTAACTTAAATTTTAAAAATGTAACTTAGATATAGTAGATAATATATCAAATAATCATACCTTATATAATTCGTTTATAATAGTTGATATAGATATATATGTATAAATATATATACATTACAAACATGAAACATTCAATTAAAGCAATAAGATTATAAAAAACTTTATGTTTTAAGATAAAAATAAAATATTACCTTAATATTTAAAAAGGACTTAGATATAGCGGAAAGTATATCGAATAATCAAAACTTATATAGTTCATTTATAATGGTTTATATAGATATATATATATATATATATATATATATATATATATATATATGTATATGCACATCGATCACAAATTAGTAACATTCAATTAAACAATTAAATTATAATAAAATTTATGTTTTTCAAATAAAAATGATTAACTTAATATTAAAAATATTACTTAGATATAGTAACAATAATATCGAATAATATATTGTTTGTTTAAGTTTTTCTTAGAATTACAAATAAAATAAATTTATCATAGAATGGATTGTTTCAATTTGTAAATGAAATTAATTAATTTGATTAAGTTAAAATTTAAAATACATATATCTACAAAACTATATTTGAAATAATTATAACTCATATAAATAATTTTCATTCCTAAATTAATATTTATCTTATTTTTTATATAAATTAAGTTTTTTATATGGTATTGTATATATGTTTAATCATATTATTATTATTATTTATAGACATACAGATATAGTAATATAAAACAAATATGAAATATAATTATATAATAATAAAAAAGATAAAAATAAAAAAATATAAATATTAAAATTTAATAACAAACGAGCCTATTCACGAGCTTAGTAACGAGCATACTCGCGATCTCTTAAACGAGCTTGTTCACGAGCCTATAAACGAGCATGCTCGCGAGCCTGTTAAACGAGCCTGCTCGCGAGCTTGGTTAACCGAGTATATCCAAACTCGAGCTCGGTTCGTTAACGTTAACGAGCTCGGTTCGTTTATTAAACGATCGAATTTCGAACGAGCTTTTCTCGAGTCGATATCCGAGTAGCTCACGAGTAGCTCGACTCATTTACACCCTTATATATACCAGTCCCATAACATGCATGTGCAATCTATAAACTATATATACCCATGCCACGCAACGCAAGATCTAAATAATAACATGTAGCATTAATGGTATTTGATCAATAAATCTAAGAAAATGTATTTAGTGATTCAGGGTGTGACACTCGACCGACAAGATTTCGATGTACTATATTTATGAAAATTATTATAATTAGTTTAATTATCTTGGACTTAAATGAGGTGGAGCCTCCCTTATATCCACCCATGCTCATTCTATTCGGGCGAATCTTCACAGAATCCAACATATTTTTCTCTCTAATTTATTATTCTTACCCATAGTCATATAAGAAGGTGTGAATCAAATGAAAATGATAATTATGATATAAAAAAATACGAATAAATATCGTATATGTATTTGTTGAGTTTAACGAATCAAACTTACCTAATTTGCAATCGACTAACACGCAGCAAAACACAACAAACAACACACACGAACACCGGGTTTATGTGGGTCGTCAATTTGGCTATGTCCACATAAAAGTTGTGAGGAATTTTTATGAATCAAGAAGTGAGAGGTGAATACAAACTGCAAGCTCAAAAAACACACAGAAACTCAGCTAAAAAAATCGACTGAAAAATCGATGAAGGAGACGACGGATATAACCAGAGCCGGCCCTGAGGGTGGGCTGGGAGGGCTTGGGCTTAGGGCCCCCTTTTCTTAGGGGCCCCAAAATTTGTGTATACACTATATTTATTTATATATATATTTTTATATTTGAGGCCCTAAAATTTATTGTTTATCATATATATATATAAATTGATGTTGGGGGCCCTCTAAAATATGTAATTCATTATTTATGTATAGATTTCTATTGGGGCCCTAAGATTTATATAGTAAAATACTAAAACTTAAATAAAAATAACTCATTGAGAATTGCTAGAAAATAAAAAGAAAAATAGTGGATTGCTCATTAGAATCAACTAAGAATTCTATTATCAATGAAGCTGTTTAATTTCAATAGTAAAAATATATTATTTATATATTATAATGACATACTCAAAATCATAATAAAAATGTACTAATTATTAATTATAATAAAATTTGTATTTTATAATTAAAATATAAAATCATAAGACCCTGATTTATTTTTGCCCACGGACCCCATATTGTCAGGGGCCGGCCCTGGATATGGATTTAGATCCTCTGCTGTGCTACTAGGCATAGCACAGCAGAGAGTGCTGTGCACTTTTTAATCACAAATTTAATTTATTTAATATTTTATTAACCTAAGCACTAGAATTAATATTTTATTCTTGTGAGGAACAACACTCTCTGCTGTGTCTAGTAGCACAACAGAGGATCCAAATACCCTGGATATATCTCACCTAGTCAACCAGAATGTCACACGTGCTACCTTCTTGTTGCACGCCAAAAACATATAAGTAAAAGCGCGACTTTTCTCAATTCACTTCACAAACATCGAACCCGAGCAAGCTCAATTTTCTCTCAAATATTCCTTCCTCCAGAAGTCCAGATATGCGGTCACCATTCCAACAGTATTTTAGTGCATTTTTATATGCATTTTATTTATTTTTATAAAATAAATAAAATTGTGCATAAAATGCATATACAGTAGGGATATAATGCATAAATACATAGTTTTTTTAATATAAAGCATATATATCAATTATATAACGCATATACAATTAGTTAAAATGACATAATTTTTTAACTCTTGAACATTTTTATTCTTATTTCTCCTTATAAAAAACAGTCTCATTTTATCCATGATATTTATCATAAGGGGAGGTGTTAGGCGTGCCTTATCATTTAGGCAAGTTTTATCCATTAACTCAAACTCAAACTCATTTAATATACTTTAATTGGGATTAATAAACCCTATTTGGATGGGTGAACCTATTTAAGTATGGATAAAACCCGCCTAAACCATTTAGGCGTGCCTAACGCAAGTTTTTGCCTTATCATAAATCTCATCGTGTATTTGCAATCTCATCTAACACAAACCTTATTGAAGGGATCCACCTTGAATGTATTATATACTTTTTTTTCCCTACCCACACCATTCACGATCATAGAATAATATATTAAAGAAAATGCGAATAATGAATTTGGATGTCATGACGTCTATAGAAAATATGTTTGATTTAATTTTTGGTCTTGTTTCAAGATAAAGACTTGTTTATAACTTCCAAGGTTTAACAAAACGAAGATGCAATTAACTACCTAATCTTTAGATTAATTAAACTATATATCTGTCGCTAACATGAATAACACATTCTAGAAAAGAGACTTTGGGTAGTTATAAATGGTACCCGACCTTAGAGTGCAGTCGTTAAAACACTTTGTCTATGACCATTTGATCATGAGTTTGAGAATAGGAAGGGATGCGTCCTCCCTATATAAATTATATAGTTGATTTTCTTTTAAAAAAATTATTAATTATAAATATTGAAAATTTAATGTCCTTGAGCTTCTACAAAGGGAATATTATTGTAATCAATATTGAAAAACCTAGCATTTAAAAGATTTTCTTAACCAAAAATCGGATGCAAGATAAATTTATAGAAGGTCAACCTATAAAAGGCATTTTTTTTTCTAAGGTAATTTTTAACTTTTAGAATTTTCACAGTCATTTGCATTCAATTTCGTTTAATGTGAGAGGTTAAAGCCGATTATATAAGAATGTATAGATCTTAGCAAGTTTCAAGAGTTGTTTAAACTATTATTTATTTTAATTTATAATCCATAGAATTTCTTTTCAATTCAACTAGTTTAACTCCCGCGCGATGCACGAATTATATATATTATTTTTAATAATTTATCATAAAAGAAATATATGAATTATTATTTTATATGTTATAGGTTACTATGCATAATGCTAATACTTAATTAAAAAGATTTCTGAATATGTGTTTCTATTTGTAGTGAGCATTTCTAATGTACATCTTTTTTTTTTTTTTTTTTGGACATAAATACGGTTTGTGATTTATTAAATTTGATGTTACTTATAAATTATTGATATATTTGAAATTATAAATTATCTCTACAATTGTTTTATTAATTTATAATTATTATGTTATAATCGTAATTCATCTATTATTTGTGGAAAATTCTCATATGAGACGGTCTCATCATTTTTATTATGAGACAAATTTAATGATTTATTTTTTTTATTGCAAATGATGTATTTCTTGTTACAAATAATGTAATTTTTTACACAGAAAAAAAAATATAATGATGTATTTAATTTATTGAAATGATGTAATTCTTTATTGCAAATAATGTATTTCTTTGTTACAAATAATGTAATTTTTTAAAATTAAATGATATATTTAACTTATTGAATGATGTATTAAGGTCCATCTCACAATAAAAAAAATGGTGAGACCGTCTCTCAGGAGACCAACTCATTATTTAGTAGAAGTATTTTAGGAAATCTCAATGAGAGGGAAATAAACTGTTTGAGCGATTTTACTTTTATACGTAGATATTAATATAAATATATATAAAATTATAACATATTTTTCTATTATTAAATTATCCTTTAGAGCATTAATCAAGTGAAATATAATTATAGATGGTACAATGAAGTAGGGATGCCAATCGGGCCAGCCCTATCAGTTTGCAGGTTATTTGGTTCGGGTCTAATCGAATTGAAATTTTTTCGAACTAAAGAATCTTGACACTAACCTAACCATCATTTTCGGGCTAGTACGTCTAGCTGATGAATTTATATTTTTTTATTAATATTATTTAATATATCTTCACATTATTAAATATTTTCTCACTTTAATAAAAATCTTTAAAATATGTACAAAATATCTATTTTTATCTAAAAAAACTCAAAATACATCACAATCTTTATATATTCATACATTTAAATATTAGAAATATTATATTTTATTATTTATCAATATTTATATTTATTTTAACTTAATGATTAGATATTTTTTAAAGATATAGCTATCTATTATAAATTATTTATATTATTAACTTAAAGTTAATCAAGAAATGTATTATTGAGTAATATAAGTAAGTTTTGGTAATATAATCATTATTATGACTTAATCAACCCATCGGTTTTCGGGCTCAGCCTTATCGGACCTTGGGTTATACGGTCCCAGACTATTCGGTTAAAAAAGTTTTGATCTAAAATATATCAATCCTAACCCTATTTTGGCTCGGGTTAATTGGTCCAATCCGCAGGAATCGGGCTAAATTTACATTCCTACAACGAAGAAACTAATTTGTAGGGTGCTAGCAAAAATCTGTTATTGAAGTTATTAATATAAATGGGGATATCAATTTAGCCGTGCGTTGATCCGATTAACCAGAGCCAAAATACGGTTTATGGTAGATATATTTCAGCCCAATTTTATTTTAACTGAATAGCTCGGGACCGAATAACTCGAAGTCCAATATAGCTGAGCCCGAACATTGACAGGTTGATCCGATTGACCCAATTATTTTTTATATTAGTATTTTTTATTATAAATATTTTACCAAAATATACTAATATTATTCAATATCACATTTCTTAATTACGTTTTTAGTTACACAATATAAATAATTCTCAAATAGATAATTTGATCCTTAAAAAACTATTCAATCACGAAGTAAAAAAATATAAATATTTATAAATAATAAAAATAATATATTTTTAATATTTAAAATGTATACCTATATAATGATTGTGATGTATTTTAAAATTTCTTAAGATTAAATATACATGTATATATTTTATTATTTTAAAGATTATTAAAGTGATAAACATTTAGTGATAAACTTAAGATTATTGTTTCAAGATCAAGACTGAGCATGAGGGCCAACTAAAGATGTAGATACACTTAACTACCTAATAGTCAGATTAATAAAACTATATATGTGTTGCTAAAACGAAGACATTCCAGAAAAATAAATTTCAGTTAATTATAAATAGTTTCGATGTAGAGTGCAGTAATTAAAGTGTTTTGTCTATAATCATTTAATTATGAGTTTAATAACGGGAAGGATATCCCTCCTAATTTAAATTATCAAACCAATAAAAAAGTAATTGTAATTAAATAAAATTTTCTTGGAGCTTGTACATCGAGAATATTATTATAACGAAAATTGGAAATAGGGGTGATCACGAGCTGAGTCGAGCCGAGTATAGCCAAGCTCAAGCTCGACTCAAAATTTCTAAGCTCGAGCTCGAGCTCGACTCAAGGTCAAACTCGTCAAGCTCGACTTGGCTCGATTGAGCTCGATTGTTTTAATTTATTTTAATTTTTAATTAAAAATTATATTATTTATTATTAAATACTCCCTCCATCCCGTTAGAATAGGCCCACTTACCGAATTCGGCGTCCCAACTAAATTGGCCCATTTCTAAAAATGACAACTTTTTCACACTCAACTATAAAATATTCATTCAACTAACTCATTCTATACTCACAACTCTTAATACCCGTGCTGAAAAGAAAGGGGCCTATTAATATAGGTTTTTCAGTGGAGTGAAGGTGCCAATAGGTTATTCATCAAATATGTCGTGCCTTCTATCTGCAGATGATTCAAAACTTGTAGGTCTGAAATCGCATGATTGTCACACGTTGATTCAGCAACTGCTTCCGGTAGCTATACGAGGTGTCTTGCCAAAACAAGTGTAATATCCCGTATTTTAATTAAGCAAATTAAAGCTTAATTTAATTAATAAAGGAATATTAATTTCTGCAAATATTTATTTATTTGTTTTTGAGAAACAATTAAACGCCCGTTGAGTTTTAGAAATCCAAATTTTGATATCTTTATATCATTGGAATCGTTTTGAGAAAACGAGAGTGACCGTGAAGTCACAATTTTATTAATGTTGGACGAGTGCATAGAGATATTAATAAGAATATTAATAAATGTGATAAAATTCACAACTTGCACTCGGGGAGTCCGATTCTAAAACCGAGCTAGGAAATGCTTGGAAATATTATATGGAAGCATAGGAAATTGTCGGAATATTTTTCCGAGGTCCGTATAATTTTTAATTAAATGTTGAATTAAATGGAAAATGGAATAATTTTTGTCTCCGAAAATTATGAAATTTTGCGGGCAAGACGAGCTCGTCGAGAGGAGCATTTTCATATAATTTTATATTTATTTCGAATCCGTTAAGATAAGTTATCGGAGGAATCTATACACAAATTGAGGAGGGGAAAACTTTTCTTCAAAATGAAGAAAAACACGTCGCATGTACGTGTACCTTGGGTATATGTATGAGTTAGGTTGGTTGTGTGGACGGTGTACATTTGAGGCGGTGGGAAGTGTTTTGTTTGATCAAAACAAGACTTTGGATAATTATCATCATCATTTTCGCTCATTCAGGGAGAGAGACTCGAGAGAGCAGAGAGAGAGAGAGAGGCGGTGAGCTTGTTGTGTTCTTGCCATTGTCACCATCTTCATTCGATTGTATCCTTCAGCAGATAAGAGTGAGAAGAAAGCGAGAAAGATAGGGAGCAAAGGCGCGAGCGAGAGAGAGCGAGCAGCAGGAAGAAAGAAAAAGTGAGAAGAAAACCCCGTTCCGCCGCAGTGCGAACACACCCTGAAACTGCCCCTTTTCCGGCCGCCACGATCCACCACCGGAAAAACCGTCACCACCTACTTGTTCCTTGTTCTTCAAGGTTTCCGGAAAGCACACCCACGTTTCGATAGGTGAAGAGACGAGAAAGTTAAGAGCTGAGAAAACCCCATCGCCAGTTTTCACCGCCACCTCCAGCGACGTCTCTGTCGACGCGTTTTCCGGCCAGCACAGACGGAGGCATGGCACAAAAGTATAACCGATCGATTCCTTATTCTTCAAGGATTCCGAGAAGCCATCGCACGCCCCGTGAGGTTGAGTAACGTGTGAGATATCGGCCCAGTTTCAGGCCCCATCGGTGAGTCGATATATTTACGATGTCGGCGTAGAACTCGTTTTAAACGGCAACGAAACTGAAATTTGTTTACATAATTGTATTACTTGTATTTTTAGGAGCATTTTGGTACTGAGATTTTGCCATCCCGTAGCCGAAAACACCGGAACCACCGCCCCAACCTCCATATTTTCCGGTGAGCTCATTTCCAGATTTTTGTTCGGCTATTTTATGCGTTTTTCTCGAGTTCGAAGCATGCCTCACGTTCTTAGATGTTATAGGATTATTGTTGTATCTGTATTTGGTGTTGGTGTGTTTTGGAGAGCTGGAAAACAGGAGTTGCAGGTCTCTGGCCCGGAACAGAGCTGCTGCTGCTCGTGCAGTCGGCTGCGGTTCTCCGGCGACGGGTCAGACCGGCGGGGGAATGGAAGGCAGTGGCCGATACGGCCGGTAGTTGATCGGAGATGGCGGATAGCATATGTATATGTGTGTGAGACGTAAAAAAAAAAAAATAGAAGAAAGAGAGGAAGAGATAGAGTTTCACTTTCTCTCTCCTATATACACATATACATATGGGTGTTAAAGAATTAGTATTATTTTCCCTCACATGATATACATATTGATGTATATATGTATTTATCTTATTATTATCATTATCATTTTCTTCATATATAGTATTAATGTATTATTATTATTATTATTTAATTATTTTGTTTGTTGTTGATTGGTTTATGGAATCGAATGTCGGGAATTGATTCATTCGATTAAAATAAGATTCGAGACATATTTGGTTGAAGATTAAGGCATGTGAAGTGATTGGTTGGAATTTGCCGAGTTAGATGTCTGTCCTAGTTCATCCCTCCTAATTGGTTGTGTTCGATGTTTATTGAAGGTGGAAATAAGGAGGAAGTTCAGTCAGCTCAATTAACGGGAAATCATCTAGTGCGTTAAAGCTTAACACCAGGTGGGAACTATTTCAGTATAAAAAGAAAATGCGTTTTATTTTCTAAAATGTGTGAAACTGTTTTATTTTAAAACGATTGCTATGCATAAATGTTTTGTGTTACATATCTGTTCCTCTGTTGACTGCTATCAACAGAGAGTTTGATTATGAGATGAGAACCAAGCCCTTTTAGTGCTTGAGCTAGTCTTATTAATCTGTGATAATGAAGGCTAGCGACCTCAAATATATTGTGAATTCAGGTTGTGCAGTTGACGTACTGAGACCTTGGAGGGATAAGGATCTGTGTGAATTTATCTGTGTGAAATTATTATTTAAATCGATCGTGTCTCAATGCTGTGTGATACTGAGACCTTGTGCACAAAATTGGTGACAGTGGGTAGAGTGGTTCGTCCATTCCCAACTGTTCATCGTAACTTGGAAGTGGGCCAACTTCCAGTTACACAACGTTAAAACAGATATGTTAACATTGTAGTTAGCTCGAGCAAATGAAAATATTTTGGATAACATGGTTACTTTCAATAAAACCCATGTTTATCTGCGTGAGTTGCATAGCATTCATACTTAAACTGTATTTTTCGGGCATATTTCCATTGGGTACATTTGTACTCAGCCCCTCGTGTTATTTCTAAAACGCGCAGGTTGATTAGCGAGGATGGAGCAATGGTGGTGTAAAGGATGAAGATGGATTTGTACAGATTTTGAAGATCCTGTGATATGCATCGTCACATGCATATCACCATCACACTGCACACCCGTTACACCGCTCTCTGAAATAATTTTTCCTTCCCATGTTTAAAACTTTTGAAGAAAACCAAGTTCAACTACTTTACGTGTTAAAGTTTCTCTTTTTAATGTATATGAAGGTGGTTTTTAAATTGTTATTTCTTTAACTATTTACTTTAAATGTTTGAAAATTGATAATCCACGACTGTAACGTGCCTCGTAGTTGGGAAGGCTAAATGGGGGCGTTACAGAAGTGGTATCAGAGCCAGGTTTTGAAAAAAAAAAAAAGGTTGAAATTGATTTTAAAATTTACTTGGAAAACTTTGAGTTAAAAACAAATTTGTTCTGGGATTTGATTGAAGGAGACTGCTCGTACTTTACACCCCACTCCATCCTGCTCAACCTGAGGTATGTTATTAAGTGTTTTAAAGTCTCCTGCTTGCAAGATTGTACAGTGATTGAGTCACTTTAAACGTTTTGAAATTGGAAGAATTTTGAAAAGATAGCACAATGTTGAGTGTGGCTGGAAATGGTTTGAAAATAATTATGTGTATTGATTGAAAGTGGTTGGAAATGATTTGAGTTCATGTGTTGAACGGAGAGTGATTGAAGGTTGTTGACGAAAAGTATGCATGTTTTTTTTAGAGTCAAGCAGAGTGCTGACTTTGTTGAATGTGTTGAAAGAAAGTGATTGATCGGGTTTGGGGTTGAGCTGCAGATCAACTGGTGACATCTTACCTTTAGGGTTTGGTGTTAAAGGTTGAGGGCGGGTGTTCGATCCCCCTTGGCAACAACCCTCCAGTTTGCATCTGCGGATGGGACTGGCGAACCATAAGTCGCTGTGTGCGCAGGGCTCAGTTGACGCTGAGTGGGTTGGGGTGCATCGGACTGCAGGCCCTGACATCGCCGGACCCGAGGGGTGGGATGTTACAACAAGTGCGATATGATATTACAAGATTCTGCTTCTTTTTTAATAACCTATGCAACAAAGTGATTGATGTCTCCAAGTTAGATGATCTTCAATGTGATATTACAGTTACATTGTGCTTGCTTGAAAAGCATTTTCCGCCATCATTCTTTAACATAATGGTCCACCTAACTATTCATCTTGTACGTGAGGTCAAATATTGTGGACCAGTGTGGTATAGCTGGATGTATCCGTTTGAACGGTTCATGCGAGTTTTGAAAGGTTATGTGAGAAATCCCAATTGCCCAGAGGGATGCATCGCCGAAAGCTACATTGCAGAAGAAGCTTTGGAGTTCTGTTCAGAGTACTTATCTGATATACAGACCATAGGACTGCAATCCACACATCTCCGCCATGTGAAATTATGTAGGCCTTTGTCTAGTCCTAAAGTTTCACAGATTGATGAGAAAGAATGGGAGCAAGCACATCAGTACGTGCTGACAAATGAAGATATTGTTAACCCGTTCATCGAGTAAGCACTGTACCTTATGAATTATTTAAAATGTCAATCCTATATTACAAATTTTTATATAAATTAATGATCGCTAAAATTATTAACGACTTAGCATAGCTAACAATATAGCGGCAAATATAATTATCGATCCCACGGGGAAAGAAATGACGAATGTCTTGAGTACTGAATATAGCTTTTCGGAAAATTGTTTGAGGCAATCAAATTTTGAAAAGGTTTTGGTATCATAAAATTCAGAAACAAGTGAGAAACAATTTTTCAATTGAGGGAAAAATTATTATCAGCAGAGCAATCAACGAGTTTTTCAAACAAATGCAAGAATTCAGATTCTAGGGATTTTTATTACTATCTTTCCTAACACGCAAAGATAAATTCATCAAATGCCAATTTAATTCCTTGAAAGATGGAAATCAGGAAAATATTGTGAATTTCTTTTTAGGACAATTCACAAAGTAGATTATTGAAATCCTTTACCCTTTCGGTCTCAAGAAATAATCAACAACTCCATAAAACAACAGATTTTTCCTATAATCTAATTCCCTCTTATTAAGACAAGAACAATTGATTATATTGTGAAGTTCGTTTCCTGTTAATCAATTATCACCTTTTGAGTCTCAAAATTATTAACTAATAACCTAACTAAGTGGCCAACAAAATTAGATTTAAATCAAAGCACATAATTCCACAAATCAGTCAAGGAAAGGCATTTGAATAAATAAATCTAAAACATGTATTCAAGATAGATTTTAAACCCTAGAATCTGATTTAGAAGTTAGTTCAACATATTCATAATAAAGGGCATCATGAAAAGATTAAACCTGAAATAACAACTTGCATTTAAAACTGAGTCTTGATGGAAGCATTCAACTTCATCAATTGGTTCCAACTCCAAAATAACAATAGATCTCAAATCTCTGCCTTGGAAATAATATAAAATTCTCAATACTAACTGTCTAACCCTAGAATCTCGAAAATCAAGTGTTTATATAGATGTAGGAATAATTCTAACAAGGTAATAGTTCAACAAGGAAAGAAAGGCTAAAATCTTCACAAAATTCGCCTCAGCTGGATTCGCCACGGCCGAGACAAGGTCCATCTCGACCGGGATGCGGCTCGTCGAAATCCTCCACCTCAGTCTGACACGTCAGCATCTCGACCTTCCATATCGGTCGTGGTAAGGTTCACCACGGTCGAAATGGAGCTCCCGCGTCGATCCTCCGAAGTCGAGACAGGCTCATCCCGGGCATGCAGGACGGCCGGGATAGGTTCCACCACGTCCGAAACAGAGCCATTCGGCCTGTTTCCAAACTCACTCCAAACTTAGCCATTTTCCTGTGAAATCTCACCATCATAAGACTATATAACACCGAAACACAACCATGCACAAATAAACATGAAAATTACACGACTTGAACACTAAATGAACAAAAACTCATTGATAAGTTAGCGAAATAACGAACTTATCAATTAACATACTATTTATTGCAGGGAGCATATAGCACACATAAAGAATATGTATCCTAGAAAAGTACAGTTCCAAAAATGGATTCAAGATGAGCACAATCGAAGTTTCATCTCGTGGTTTAAAAAGAGGGTAAGTGTTATTTTACCTATGTTAGGTTATGTATTTTTTTTTTTTTTAAATTACAACTCACGTAATAGTTATTTAAATTTAGGTAGCAAGCGCGAAGCTGGATTCGGAGCAATTGAAATGATTGGCTCAAGGACCTAATTTACGAGTTATGAAGTATGATGCTTATATGATAAATAGTGTGACATTTCACACCAAAGCACGTGATAATTTACGAGCTATTCAAAACTCCGGAGTAAGCATAGTTGTAAAAACAATGCAAGTCTCCAGCGCAAAGGATAATCATCCTATAATCTCATACATGACCTTTTATGGAGTCATAGACGAAATATGGGAACTTGATTATGTCAGCTTTCAACAAGTGATGTTCAAATGCAGCTGGGTCGAGAGCAATAATGGGTTAAGGTTGATGAGCTTGGATTTACATTGGTGAATCTCAACAGAATTGGATTCAAGTTCGATTCTTTTATCTTAGCTAATCAAGCAAATCAAGTTTTTTATGTTCAAGACCCTGCAAATTCTGCTTGGTCCGTTATGCTTGCTTCTCCAAATGTAGCTTACAATGAAGAAACTGACGATGATGACTTCAATGATTTTGCCATTCATCATCAACATTTTAGCATAGGATTACCGAACATAGATTTGGATAATGAAGTTGATATATCATGTGTTCGTGGAGATTATGATGGAACATGAGTAAATAATGAATAATTGTAATTGGGTAAGATCAATATATACATTTAATAAGTTTTTTATTTGCATATTTACTTCAATTGGGTAATGAATAATTGTAGTTGGTAAAATCTATTTTCAGGTATGTCTTCTGCTGGTGATTCTAGTCAAGGTTCAAAATCTTCGAGATCTAGTAGCGGGAAGGTGCACCTCGATAGGTTGTTCATACGAAGGACTAAGGGCGATAAAACCAATCTCAAATTCAAAGATTTAGGGCAACACATTGGTCCAGAAGCTTCAGAATTACAGAGTTACATAGGGGTACTTGCTAGACAGAATATTAGAGTTTCTTATCATGAGTGGAGAGACGTGCCTGGTAAGGATAAGGAGAAGATTTGGGAATCTGTCATTGTAAGTAATGATTTCGATGTAAGTGTTTCTTTATAGTTATAGTAAAATCTAACTATTATTTTTATTTTGTTATCTTTTTATAGTTAGTGTTCAATTTGGATTCGGACTGGAAGAAAAATTGTTTAACTTCAGCAAATACTAAATGGCGTCAATTGAAATGAAACCTATATAAAAAACATATATTTGGAAAAGAAGATCAACCTGAGCTGTTATATAATCCACCACCAGGCGAGAGTATCAAATTGGACGATTGGAAATATTTTGTTATTAGTCGCATTTCTGAGCCGGCTAAGGTAACTGATTTTTTTGTTAATTTTTTTGAATAAGGCATTTTTTAATAATCAATATCTTTACAGAAAAAATGTCGAGAACTAAAGGATCTGAGAGATAAAAATATATATCCCCATCGCATATCACGCAAAGGATATGCTGGACTACGATAAGAAATGGTAAATTTAATTTAAAATTTTCAATACCTTTATTGTAATGATTTCTTGATTTCAAGCAGTTATTGTAATGACTTCTTGACTTCTTGTAAGAAGATTTATGATGTACTTAGATTACTTTGTAATTGTAGCTAGTTTTAACACTACATTATTACAAAACATATGTAATTTTGAGAATTAATTTAGAATTATTAAAATGTCATTTTCTATTGTTATTATTTGTGCATGGGTACTTTAAATAAATTATTTTATCATTTTTTACAGGATTTTTAAAATTAAACAAAAAAAACACAAAAGACAACGCGGGATTCTGTGTTGTCTATTAGCGTCCACCAATAGACTACACTTAAATAGACAGCGCGGAAATTTTGAATAGACTATGCGATTTTCGCGTTGTCTATTAGTTTTTTCTTGTAGTGGTTCGAGGCTCTTAAGCTTTTTTGTGCGTCACTTCTGTGAACACGAATCTCAGAACTTCCAAGTTCTTGAGTTATTCTCTCGATAATCTTTCTCTCCAAGAAAGATTACAACAGTCAAGTACGTCTTCTACTCTGACTCTTACGGGCAATTTGCCGTCGTGTTAAAGTTTCGGAGAAACTCTAAACACCCCATTCCAGCGACAAGGAGGCTGCGTGGTGTGCCCACACTCCAAGGAGCTGAGAAGTGAAGGACACGCAAAGGACCAGGCGAGTGAGCTTGTGGATTGAAGGACGAGGCATTCTTCAGCAAGCGATAGATTGTAGGAGCATCTTGTAAATCTAACACTTAGTGGACTTCCAGACTTACGTCTGAATAGTGGACGTAGGACTTTTAGAGTCTGAACCACTATGAAATCCTTTGTCATTCACTGCTTTCCTTCATGCTGTCAGCTTATTATCATTTAAAACTCAACACTTAAGTGTTGCAGTATACTCTTCAAAACTGACTTTAATCATACTTGACTTTAAGCACCTGAACTAAAGATTTGACTAACCAAGCTGACAAGTCATCCTGAGCCTGAATAAGTGCAAGCTTACCGAAACAACAAATTTAATTTCGTTGTGCATTTTAAGTCTACTCTAATAAAACCGGCCAACAATTACAATATTAGAATAGGGACATTTAGGGTGACAATTCTTGACACGGCAGCAATTCGTACAGTAATAATGAATATGAATTAAGACTTATTGGAAATGGATACTTATCAGATCGACACGATTAGAATACCAAAATTTTGGATGAGATGTGGATTGGATCACATAATCCATTAATCGGACCAAATTCACAAATCCGTTAATAAATTAATATATATTATTTTTATTTAGTTATTTAAATACTATAACTAATGATTTAATTTTAATGTGTTTGTTTAGAGTTCCTTTACTAGAAATCAAATCTCTTAATTCTTTTTTGTTAAATTCATCATATTTTTTAAAAATTTTATCGCATTATCACATCAAGTTTTTATCGAATCGGACTTTTATAGGATGTGATCATTATTAGATTATTCGGGGTCCTTATCCGATCAATATTAAATTCGTACAAATATGAATTTAAGCTTAATGAATTGAATACAAATAAGAATTAAAATTTTTCTAACCAAATCAAATATAAATTGATCTCAGATCAACCCAAATGATGTATGGGGTAGCAAATTATACATATTGACCCCATACATCATTTGGGTTGTTCTCTCTCTGCACCGAAAAATCTGAGGGCGGCCATTTCAAGTGAATGTCAACTCAAAAAAGTCTTGCATGTCAGTGTTGGCGCACAGAATTATGCACTCTCGTTCCCTTTTAAATAAATAGAGACTTTTCTTTTTTTTAAAAAAAAAAAATTGTCTTAATTCATCCTCGTTTTCTCGATTCAAATCCAGTTAAATACATTCTCTCAAATTCTTTTCTATTGCTCATAACTTACTCCAAGTCAATTTAAATATCTCGAGACTTTTCAAACAATTTATGAAAACTATTTATATTCTTTATTCAAGCCCAACTCGATATGATCTTTCCAATCCCTTACTGTTATTCATGAGTTAAAATCAATTTAAATATATCGAGACTTTTCAAAGAAAGTATTTTAACTTATTTGAAATAGGGAAGGTCTCAGGTTAGGCATGCCTAAATCATTTTCGCTGATTTTATCCATTAATCCAACTCAAACTCATATAAATATACTTTAATTGGGGATTAATAAACCCTATTTGGGATGTGTGAACCCATTTGGGTAGGATAAAACCCGCCTAAACTGTTTAGGTCTGCCTAATGCAAGTTTTTGCCATTCGAACGAAATACTTTTGAAATTCTTGATTCAAATTCAACTCAGCATGATCTCTCAAATTGTTTTATTAATCACGACTTAGAATTAATTTAAATACATGGAGACTTTTCGAGCAACTTTTCTTTTTAACTTTTTTGAAATACTTATCCGATCCAATTTAATATAGCCCCTCAAATCCTTTTCAATGAAACCATTTATCAAATTCTCAAGTCTTCCAATTTCCACAAATTAATTGACTCAAGAAAGGAACATGTCAGATTTTTCTTTTCTCCTTTTTTTTAAATTTTTTTTATTTAGGATATTCATTTCCGTTGAGGTTTTGGTCTCTTGACTTATCCGTATTTTTTATGTTTATATCTTTATTTATGCTTTGGAAATAAAATGGCATTTAGTCACTTCCAATCAATTTAACATAGAATGAGATTTTATACTCAACTCCCTATTCTATTATTTAATTATTTTTTATGTAATATTTTAAAAAACCTAAGTTATTATGATTTTAAGTCGATTTTACAAGTTCAATGTGCGGTCGTCTCACGTCATTAGAGTATATATGTAATATTTCGCGGCATTTAATTTTTCGTATGTAGTTAATATATATTAATTAACACATCATTGACATTTGTGATTTTTTAGACATTGGGTTTCTGGTCATTAATGTTAATAAAAATATATAAAATTAACACTAGTTTTTATTTTCAAAATAGCTTAATTTAGTTAGGGGATTTTCTTCCTAACTAGTCGCTGGTCTCTTTCGACATCGTTTATCTTTGAAAACGTCAAATGTGTACAAAACTAAAATTTATCTGCGTGTTTTACTGAATAAAATGAAATGTCAATTTGGTAGATTAATTATTTCACCATGGAACTTTTTGCATGCTATAACGCGAAGATGCCTTTCAATAATTTTTAGAAATATGAAATTTCATATATATATATATATATATATATATGGAACGGATCCAGTGAGAAAAATTTTAACGTGAGAAAATGAGAAAGATGCTTGAAGTGGTGACTGAACACACTTGGTTGTTGCAGCCTGAAATAAGGAGGAGGAAGTCAGTTCTCTGAAAAATGGCTAAGGGATTCATAAGCGGGTTTCCACTAGTAAAGTCGCTGAAATATATATTAAGACTCAACAACCTTGACACGTGGAGGCAACACATTGGGCGTGCAACTGTTATAAGTCTGAGGTCGTCGTCTTCAGCGAAATTAATTCTTTTTCTGTGTTTTAGAGAAAGAGAAGCAAACAGCTTCAGTTCAGTGACAATCTCCATTGATGAGATTGAGTTTGAGTTTTTTTTGTGAATCCTGTACGCATAAACACTTCATACATAATAAAATCCCTCTTAACCCTCCGTGGATGTAGGTTGCAAAACTGAACCACGTAAATCGCTTGTGCTCGTGTTCTTGATAGCTATCTGTGATTGTGTGTTGATTTCTTCGGTGTGCGTGTTCGTCGTTCACATCACGTGGCGCCGTCTGTGGGAATCAAGATCAGACGACGAATGCGAGATCGATTCCATCGGGCTAGCACGAGGAGAAGTCTCTGAACATTTGATTCAGTCTCTGTAAGTCAGCCTGAACCCTAATCTGTTTTTCTTGGTACTCCGTTGGAAGTTCTTGGTTACTTTCTCCCAGCATAGTATACTGTGGTGCTGCATATCTGTATCTTGTGCGCATATTTGTTCGGATTTTATCTCTGGGTATATTGTATAAGCTTCAAGGGTGAAGCTAAATCTCTAAGACTGAGCTTCATGGCTGGTGGTCGGTTTGAGATTGACAAATTCTCTGGGAAAAACGACTTTGGTCTGTGGAAGATCAAGATCAAGGCCATTCTAACTAAGGAAGGGGTAGAAGATGCGATTCTTCCGGATCAAGACAAAGCGTTCCCTGGTGAGACGAAAGAGAAAAAAGAGAAACTAATGAACAGTGCTATGAGCACCCTGCTGCTCAGTCTAGATGACAAAGTGCTACGTGAAGTCTCAAGGGAAACTACTCCTGGAGGGCTATGGAAGAAACTTCAAAGTCTGTATATGACTAAATCTATTGCGAATCGCATATACATGAAGCAACGCCTCTACAGCTTCAAGTTCAGTGATGATAAAAACATTCTCGACCAGCTAGATGAGTTTCATAAATCAGTTGATGAACTGAAAGGGATAGGAGTTGAGATAGGTGATGAGGATCAAGCCGTACACCTAATTAATGCCTTACCAAAATCGTATGCTAGCATTCGAGATGCTATGGTGTACGGGAGATCCGAGGGACTAACTCTAGAAGATGTCCTGGCTGCAATTAAGCAAAGAGAGATGGAGAAGTTGGGCGAGAGCAGCAGACAAAACCAGGCAGCGATGGGGCTATATGTTAAGAAGGAACAGAAGGGAAAGTTCCAAAAGAAACCTCAAACCTTCAACAAAGGGAACAACTATGACAGATCAAATCAATACCAAAAGAAAGAATATTCTAAGGAGTTCAGACCCCACTTTCAGAATAAACTCTATGGGTTCAATCGACCAATGGAATCCAAATCCCCGGGAGATTTCATGGAGCAGAAGGTGTGTCATTATTGCAAAAAACCAGGCCATGTTATTAAAGATTGCTCCATTTTGAAGCAGAAGAATTCTTATCAAGGACGAGGGCCAAACATAGTCAGGGCCACAGAGGATGCTCCTGATGAAATCCTGAACATATTGGATTCCAAGGGTGATGAAAGTTGGATCCTCGATTCGGGCTGTTCCTTCCACATGTGCCCGCATAAGGATTGGTTTGAACAACTAACCCTAAAGGAGATGGGGACTGTAATGTTGGGAAACAACAACATTTGCAAGATAGAAGGGATAGGGTCAGTGAGAATATTGAACCACAAAGGAGAATCCAAGCTGCTTGGTGATGTGAGGTACATACCTCAAATCCAAAGAAACTTAATATCTCTAGGTACCCTTGAGGCTCGTGGGTACAAGTTTGAAGGGAGTAAAGGGATGATCACTGTCTGCAAGGATGAGGAAGTGATCCTAATTGGTAGAAGAGTTAACAACATATACTACCTATATGCAACTACAGTTCAGGGGAAAATGAATGTTGTAACTTCAGTGAATAATAAGATGTGGCATCTAAGAACCGGGCACATAAGTCAAAGGGGTCTAGAAGAATTAAAGAGACAAGGTCTAATTCAGTTTTCTGGGGAAGAAGATATCAGCAAGTGTGAGGAGTGTCTTCTGTCAAAGAGCAAGAAACTACCCTACAAGCTGACCAATTTCAGAAGCTCTAAGCCTTTGGATTACATTCATGCAGACTTGTGGGGGCCTTCCAGGACTGAAACCATGGGGGGTGGAAAATATTTCCTCTCAATAATTGACGATTACTCAAGGAGAGTATGGACATATATCCTGAAAACCAAGGATCAGACACCTCAGAGGATAAAGGAGTGGTGCGCTTTGGTTGAGAATGAAAAGGGGCTCAAGGTCAGATGCATAAGGACTGATAATGGCCTTGAGTTCATCTCTGAAGAACTCGATTCATTTTGCAGATCCAAAGGGATCAAACAGCATAGGACAGCACCACACAACCCACATCAAAACGGCCTATTTGAAAGGATGAACAGGACTCTATTGGAGAGGGTGAGGTGCATGCTCATTGGAGCAGGCTTGAGTAAGAAGTTCTGGGGAGAAGCTTTAGCTACTGCCACCTACCTAATAAACAAGAGCCCTGCAACTACATTGAATTTCAAAACACCAGATGAGGTGTGGAATGAGAAAACCCCAGAATTTCAGCACCTTAGGCCATTTGGGTGTCTAGCATATGCATACATAAAGCAAGATAAGCTAGAACCTAGAGCCTTGAAGTGCATCATGCTGGGATACCCTTCAGGAACTAAGGGATATAGACTTTGGTGCATTGAAGATGGCAAGCAGAAAATAATAACAAGCAGGGATGTAGTCTTCAATGAAGACAAGATGCCTCTAGCCCAGAATAAGGAGTCAGTAGGTGCTGATTATGAGCAGCCTGAGACAGAAGAAAATGAGGTGAAAAGAGAAGTCACAACAGAAGAAAGAAAAGGGGATGACAGGTCTGATAATCAGCAGACTAAACAAGTTCAAGAACAGTAGCCAACAACTCAAGACTATTGGCTTACTAGAGATAGAGTTAGGAGCGAGATTCACCCTCCTAAAAGGTTCAGTGATGCTGATGTTATCTTTCTTAGCTTGAATATAGCTGAGAAACTTGAAGGTGAGGACCCGAAGTCTGTGGAAGAAGCCATGAACAGTTCAGAAAGCGTGCACTGGAAACTAGCCATGGATGATGAAATGGCATCCATGGAAAAGAATAAAACCTGGAGTTTAGTTGATAAACCTTCACATAAAGCCTGCATTGGCTGCAAATGGTTGTTCAAAAAGAAAATTGAAAATGTGAACCCTCCGCAAGTGAGATACAAGGCAAGACTCGTGGCAAAAGGATTCACACAAAAGGAAGGAGTTGATTTCACTGAGGTTTTCTCTCCTGTGGTGAAGCACTCATCTATAAGGATTCTCATGGCAATTGTAGTTCAATATGATCTAGAGCTGCACCAGTTAGATGTGAAAACAGCCTTCTTGCATGGGGAGCTAGAGGAGATACTATATATGGATCAACCACCTGGGTATCATGTCAAGGGCCAGGAGAATAAAGTGTGTATCTTGCATAAATCACTGTATGGCTTGAAGCAAAGCCCGAGGTAGTGGAACAAGCGGTTTGATATGCACACGAAGAAGATTGGGTTCAGCAGATCTGATTTTGATAGGTGTGTATATTTGAAAGAGGGGCAGAATTCTAGCATCATCTACTTACTTCTATATGTAGATGACATGCTATTGGCAGGAAAGTATCTAACAGATATAAGGAGAGTAAAAGCAGATCTTGAAGCTGAATTCGAAATGAAAGATTTGGGAGTTGCAGGCAGGATTCTTGGCATAGATATAATCAGAAATAGAGAGATTGGAAGTTTGAGGATGTGTCAGAAAAATTATCTCAGGAAGGTGTTGGAAAGATTTGGTATGCAAAACTCCAGACCCCTGTCCATTCCTATAGGGCAAGACATCAAGTTATCAGAAGCTTTGTGTCCCAGTAATGAAGAAGAACAGCAGTCAATGGAGAGAATTCCTTATGCAAGTTTGGTTGGCAGCATAATGTACATGATGATATGTACATGGCCTGACATTGCATATGCTACTAGTGTAACTAGAAGATACATGTCAAAACCTGGGAGACAGCACTGGCAAGCCTTAGTAGGTATTTTAAGATATCTGAAGGGCACTGGAAATGTTGGATTGAAGTTTAACAAGAGAGAGCAGAGCAGTTCGGAGCCTTTGCTTGGGTTTGTTGATGCAGACTATGCGGCTAATCCAGACAACAGGAAATCTCAAACAGGCTATGTGTTTAATTTGTTTGGAACTGCAGTTGTGTGGAAATCTAAGCTGCAATCAGTGGTAGCTCTCTCCACCACTGAGTCGGAATTTATGGCTATAACTGAAGCTATTAAGGAAGGGTTATGGCTAAAAGGAATTGCAAGTGAGCTTGGGATCCAACAAGACAAAGTCACCATTTTATGTGACTCTCAAAGTGCACTTCACCTTACAAAACACCAGGTATTTCATGACAAGTCTAAGCACATTGATGTGCGTTATCATTTTGTGAGAGATATTGTGGAGAATGGGTTAATCTATATGGAAAAAGTGTCCACCATGGACAATGCTGCGGATGCTTTGACAAAAGCAATACCTTCATCCAAGTTCAAGTACTGTTTGCTGTTACTGGGTGTAAGCTAGCCGAGTGGTTAGCTTATGTGCTCTGTGATGGAGCTGGGTAGAGGGGAAGGAGGTGATTGGAGTGTGCCAGTCAGGAGGGAGATTTGAAGTGGTGACTGAACACACTTGGTTGTTGCAGCCTGAAATAAGGAGGAGGAAGTCAGTTCTCTGAAAAATGGCTAAGGGATTCATAAGCGGGTTTCCACTAGTAAAGTCGCTGAAATATATATTAAGACTCAACAACCTTGACACGTGGAGGCAACACATTGGGCGTGCAACTGTTATAAGTCTGAGGTCGTCGTCTTCAGAGAAATTAATTCTTTTTCTGTGTTTTAGAGAAAGAGAAGCAAACAGCTTCAGTTCAGTGACAATCTCAATTGATGAGATTGAGTTTGAGTTTTTTCTGTGAATCCTGTACGCATAAACACTTCATACATAATAAAATCCCTCTTAACCCTCCGTGGATGTAGGTTGCAAAACCGAACCACGTAAATCGCTTGTGCTCGTGTTCTTGATAGCTATCTGTGATTGTGTGTTGATTTCTTCGGTGTGCGTGTCCGTCGTTCACATCAATGCTTGATTGCATTCACGACATTGCTTGATTGTATTCAGGTCATTGCTTGATTACAATGTTGCTTGATTGTGCTTTAGTCGTTGCTTGATTGCGTTTTAATTGTTACTTGATTAAATATCAACCATTGAATTTTTAGATCTGATGGACATGATTTATTCTTTTTTCTCACAGGAGGATTTTTTCTCACATGATATAGAGGAGGGATCATGTGAGAAAAAATCCTCCTGTGAGAAAAAAGAATAAATTTTATCCATCAGATCTAAATAAATCAATGATTGATATGTAATCAAGCAACAATTAAAATACAATCAAGCAATAGCTTGATTGTGTTTTAGTTGTTGCTTGATTGTGTTTGATTTATTGCTTAATTTTATGTATACAATGATAAAATGATAAAGTCGCTTGATTATGTATACAATGTTGCTTGATTGTATTTTAGTTGTTGCTTGATTGTATTACAGTTGTTGCTTGATCATTTGTTGTTTGATTGCGTTTTAATTGTTGCTTGATTAGATATCAGTCATTGACTTAATTAAATTTAATGGATGAGATTCATTCTTATTTTTAATATAGTTACTTATTATCATATGATCTGATATGATTCAGTGAAAACATAACTTACCATGATAAATAAGAATAAAGCACATCCATTGATCTCGTTCAATATGCAGTTCGGATCATTTCAAAAAATGCAGTCTTTTTTTTTTTCGTTAAAAACCTGCATTATAGGATACTTTCATTTTTTTTATTGGATAACATTCATTATTCATAAAACTCATACCTACATTATACATAATAGCGAAATTTGATTTGCTAACTCGTTCCTAATAACCCATTACAAAATTTGGGAAGTTAATTGAACCTGGTTAAATCAAAATAAAATTTACATAGAATGAAAACTTAATTAATTCAAACTAAAAGTTGGAGGACCAAATTGTAATATATCTTAAAGTTCATATCAACTTTCTATTTTGTTTTATATATGTCAAGTTCTACATCAATGATTATGAAATACATTATTGAGATGAAAAAGGTCAACAAAAAAAAAAATTAATTAAAGATGGTATTTAATTAAATGGAAACAAAATAGAACCCTCCAAGAAACAATGACATACTTTTTAAATTTATTGTGTATCGATCATCATCTGTTGGCATTAGAGTTTGACCCATTAGTCAGTCGTTGCTATTGTTGCTGGTGTTATTGCCGGTGCAGTCCAAACCTCCATTGTTGCCGCCTCCACCTATTAGAGATGTGATGGCTGCAGTCAATGCTGCAACAAACCTAGGATCATTTGTGTTTAGAGTAGTGCCGTTCAACAGATTCTGATTCTGAATCTGCTGCCCTGATGGATGTAAACATCGAAGTTGATCCATTTGTAAGCCGCAGAATCTGGATTGATTGTACGGCGCCTGCCCTAAGAGCTGCTGCAGCATGGCCGTTCCAGACGGAGAAGATGAGGAGGTCGGAATCTGGTTGGATAACGGCGGGAATTGCGGAGGAGTCGGGGTTTGTGTTAGGTCTAATGTGACGGTGGGAAATGGAGCCGAGTTGGAGATCGTGCAAGGGAGGAGATTTCGGGCGAGGAAAATTGGGTTTATTTGGGCGTCGGCACTGGGCATTGAGCCGGAGAGGAGCATTCTCGCCGCCATAGAGGTGGTGGAGGCCATGGTCATCGCCGTTGGAGGCAATGGGTGGTTGTGGTAGCCTTCGTAGGTTGATACGAGGATGCTTCTGTCATCCGGGCATCTTTGGACCTGCAAACGAGGTATATGAAAAGTGAAAATATATACAAAATGAAGTTTTATTTATTATTAATAATCAAATTAGTAATCAAAATCTTTTATTCTACAGTGTTGTTTTATTGTATCGATTACTAATTTTAATTATTATTTTTAAAAAAATAAAAAAGTATAATACAATATATTCTAATTAATTTTTAACAACAAAAACTAAAATTTAATAAGAACATAAATTATGGTTATGAATTAATCAGTTTTAATAATCAAATTTTAATTAAAAATTGAAAATTAATTACTAAAAAGATATTGTATACACTAGTTGCTGAGATGAACCATACGGTTGAACTTATCAAATTATTAAATAAATTAAAATTATAAAAAATATTAATAAAAATTAATAATTTTAATAGTAAAATAAAAAATAAATAAAAATTCAAATGAGATGACATAAAAAGTGAAAATCCACACAATTTATACAAAAGTAAGATTCTATTTATTGAAAAAGTAAATACTCCCTCCGTCCCAGATTAATAGTCTCATTTGCTTTTGGCACAATAACCAATACATGTGAGTGTAGAATAAGTTGAGTGGTATTAATATTTTATTGTTGAGTGTGAAAAAGTTACCATTTTTAGAAACGGGACTATTAAAGTGGGACGCACGAAAGTGGAAAATGAGATATTAAAATGGGACAGAGGGAGTACTTGTTTTCGAACGGGGCAACCCGCGGACATCGTGCAACGATAGTATGCTCGAGGGCATGGATTTCCTTTTGCTATCTTCTGCCCATACTTGCGCCACTGGCATCCATCCGTCATCTAATCATTAAAAAAAAATTAAACAATATGAAATGAAAAAAATATTCATTTATCTACTGTGATTACGTGTTAATATAGTAATATAACATTAGTGATATTAATAATTAAAAATAATCTCACCACTAATACTATTATAGTATCACATCACATATAAACACATGTTCACGATGGATAGGTGAGAATGAAATGAAATACGAGATGAAATAAAAAGTCAGTGTAGACTAAATATACCATCGTGCCCTCGCAACGGGCTCGAACCGAAACACGAGTTTTCCTGATGGTGGCTTCAGTTGCCTGATCAACGCAATGACTCGGAAGTTTCTGCTGATTAACCATTTCATTTGCAGCAGTACTACGGCCATCATCATCGCTCGGCGACGAAGCGACGTCGTTGGAATTGGTCGTTGCCGGCACCCCAAGATCCACGAACTGTCTCTGCATAGACAGTCCATTTCCGATAATGTTTTTACCTTCTTCTTGACGCTGTTGTTGCATGATTGACTGGAGATGCGTCTGCAGGCCATGGTAATTGTTGGTCGTTTCATTCAACATCTCCTTCAACCGTTGATTCTCCGAGTTCATTCTCTCAAGCTCATTCTTCAAAATTATCATCTCCTGCAACAATTCTCCTCAATAATTAAATAATATACACATATTCCTACCAAAATTATTTTTATTTAATTATTCAAATTATAAGACTCCCTAAGCTGAGTTAAATGTGTGCAAGAAAGTGTGGTTTCCTCGACTCAAACAAATTAGGGTTTCTACATTATTAAACTATTTGAGTTTAAGGAGTTCAAAAATTTTCTTATTTCTGAATTTTTCTTTGAGCTCATTTTTTTTTTTTCGAAAATAACTCTAATTATATATAGTATATCTCATTACTTTTGTGTTCATAGCTAGGGTGATCAAATTCTCTATTTTCAAATGATACTTTAATTAGTATTCCATTATTATATCTATTAATATTAGTAATCAATAAATATAACAAAAATAGAATCTAATATTTACTAAGTAGAAAAAGAATTTTAAAAAAATAGCTAAAAATTGAAAATTAAACATTTATATTCTGATCATTGAGTGGGATGTTTAATTAGTATATATCATCTCACCCGATCGCTATCTAATGTACGGTCCGAGTTGGAAGGCCTTCCGCCGTCCATGAGCTGATCACCGCCGTTGTTCCCCGCCGAGAGGAGGAGCAATTCGGTCTTGTGTAATAACATATCAGAATCAAAACCAGTTCACTAAATCCAATAATTCTATTTTGAATACGAAGGAAAAAAATCTCACATTGACGGCGAAATCCGAGGTTGAGGATGTTCCGATCGTGAATAAATCTGTGGAAGTGGAGGCCTCGGCACTGGCAGCGCAGCGCTGTTTCTTCTGGGAGAAGAAGTCCATTTCATCGAGTAATTTCCCTTTACCGGCGGCATTTTGATCGAGATCGAAAGGGAAGTGGATGACCGGAGGCGGCGGCGATCCGGTGGAGTCCATGGATGGATTTGGAAACGAGTGTGGGTTTTGTTTGGAAATGAGATGGGAGTCCACTTCCGATTTGGAAATATTAATTTGAAGAAAAGAAAAATGAGATGGCAAGTCTTGCTAATAAATCGGCGGTAAAGCGGAAGATGAAGACTAAAACACACCAGATCTTCCATTTTAAGCTGTAATAAAATATACGTCAACAAATTATAAAAATATTAGAAAAAGAAAAGAAACAAAATCTTACTGCAAGACTCAAAGATTAAGACCAAGTATGAGGATGGGATTTTGACTGTGTCATATTTCCTAGTACAAAATAATACTACTCTTCTATATTGTAATCAGTTTCAATTGTTTCTTCTATATATATATAGCATAAATATATAGAACTGAATTTAATAAATTTTTCTCTACACTCCTCCTTAATTCTAGGTCTTCTAGCTGTCGACTAAATTTAATTTGTTCAAAGCATTGAATTTGAA
The DNA here is from genome assembly GCA_026898455.1 of Plectranthus barbatus. Lineage (NCBI taxonomy): Eukaryota > Viridiplantae > Streptophyta > Magnoliopsida > Lamiales > Lamiaceae > Plectranthus > Plectranthus barbatus. The sequence continues at coordinate 364,280 of JAPKLW010000404.1, read as the reverse complement.
TTTAGTTTTTGTTTTTGGTGATATAATTGGAAATAAACTCGAAAATATAATAAGAAGAAAAAAGAGAGAACAATGATAATTCTAGAAAAGTATATGACAAGTAAAAGAAAAACCTAGAGAGAACTTAATCTAGAAATAAGCAACCAGGTATACGTAAAGAAAGTTCTAAGTAGATGCACTAGAAAAGAAGAATAAAAAGTCATGTTTAATTTCTAATAATTGGAGTAGAATCGAATTTGATAGCAAAAGAATGTGTTTAGTTTCTTTCTCAACCCCTCTCAAAACTGGGAATTAATTTCGAACCAACTAGTCCATTTGGTTTTGGGCCTACCCTATGATTTGGATTATAAAAATTATTGGTCCCGAAATCAGAATAATGTAATATGCAGCGGAAGTAAGTATGTAATGCATTTATTCTTCGAAGCTGACTGAAACTCAGTTTCGGGTTTTCGAAAAATTAAGTTTAGCTCAGATAGATTCTTAAGTTTCACATATATACACTTCAATACTTAGACAAGTATTGAAGGTTTCAAAGTAAGTTTGAGAAACTAAGTAAATTAAGCAAGTAAGAACTCAAGATATTATAGTGGTTCGGATTTTAATATCCTATGTCCACTCTTTCGAACTTAATCGAGAAATCCACTAAGTTTTGTACAAATCTCCTTACGATCTATAGATAGCCTGTTGGCACTTCATCTTTCGTTTTGCTATCGTCACTCGCCTAGGAACTCCTTGTAGACTTAGTCTTCAGGTTGGAGTGATGACGCACCTTGCAGCCTTCTTCCTTGTGGTTGGATGTTTGCTGTTCTTCCCAGAACACAGTGTGGTTGGCTAGACGCTTGTGATAGTCAGAATCCCAGAATAGGAACTGGCAGCTGTGAATGTATCCTAGAAGAATATATACACCAAGAAGTAGCTTAAGCTTTAATGCTTAACCTCGTGCTTTGAACCACGTAGCACAGATGTTTAACTTGAGTTAGAAACTCAAGTCTCGTGAATAGAATCACGGAGTAAACAAAAGGCTTCTTAGAGAGAAAGTTTGGCAGAGCTTTTGCTTATCTTTCAGAGAGAGTTTGTCGGTTTCAGTAACCTTTTAAGGTTGAAATGTAGACCTATTTATAGAGGAATCCTTGGGTGTTGAAAATTTTGCTCGTTAGACACAAAATTCCAGTCGTTAGAGACATTTAGAATGTCGTCCAATCACACACACATTCCTTGGCATGTCTGCTCTCCTCTGAAAAGGTTGTACTTCATGTACTTTCTTCCTGCTCTTGTCAGACTCAGTTTCAGTCCGAGGGATCCAAGTATGGACATCCTCGTACTGACTCTTACTTAGCCTCCAATCGCTTTGAAGTCTGACTAAGTTTGGTTCGCCTTGTGTTCTATGTGCTTAGAGACTTAGACCTGAAGGGATTCGTGAAATGAATCACGAAGTCCGTTTGCCAAGGCTCGTTAATTGGAATATCAAAAATAAATTGCTATGCATATGAACAATCCTAGCATGCTCCTATATTATTATGCATAAGAAGGTTATGCGGAATACCTGGATCGATGAACTCTGAAGAACGCGTGCGCGGAGATGCCCTTTGATCTTTCCCACGCACCAAGATTTAATTTCCTAACAGATTGAGGAAATTAATCTATAGAAAATAAGTAAATATTTTTGAAAATAAGAGGAGAGAGAAGAAGAAAAATCCTCCTGATATGATCTTCTTATCTGTATCCCAACTCGATCTGAAAATCTGGTGAAGATTATCTATCAGATCCCTTGCCCAGTTGAGAAGCAAAATTTCCTCCTCGTTCTCAGATCTTAGTCGATCACTTACAGCTCCCAAATACTGGTTTGTTGTGTGCAACTTATGATCTTGTGTGGTGTAGGTGTGTTGAGATCTGAGGAACTGAGGCCTATTTATAGGAAATTCTAGGCTCCTATTGGGTTTGAGTTATCATGGGCCAGACCAGGGACCAGAATGCAAATAGCAAATAAGGCCTATCAATTAATTAATTTCCATATTCAACCCAGAATATAATTAATTAATTAATATTGATTCATGCCACCAGAGAATCAATACTGTCCTACCTATTTGCTACCACGTTTTGAGGAACGGGTTGCATTGGACTCGGTTTATCCCCACATTTAAGGTTACAGACATTCGTTAATTAATTTAAGCTCTGACAAACTATTTAATTAATTAACATCTTTAATTCCTGATTCAATCCACTCAAACTTTTTCACTTATGCTTGAACTTAATCAGCCTGCAGGACTTTAGCATAACGAACCTTTTGAGCTGTTCAGGGAATGTCACCATCCTATGCTGGATGTGGTTACCTAGTTCAGATACCAGACAGTCATACACAAATTGATATCACCCAAGACTGCAGATGTACAGGTTCAACTAGAACCTTCTCTACAACTCAAAGTGATATACAATATATGTACACTTCTATATCCTCATATAGGCTTAAGATTCCATCGAGTCATAGAGATCTAGATTCTTTTAATGTCAGATAAAAGAAATGATCTCGACTTAGGTCCTCATCAATGTGTGCCCCACACCAGCATACCAAGACATCCAAGATAAGATGCTTATCCGCATATGCTGCAGCCTACACCGACAGTTTATCCTTGGAACTGTCTCAGCTGTGATGACTATTTATATCTCGCTAGGTCAAACGATCCATACGATCTTCCGTGATCTTCTACACACCGTATGATCTCCCTATCGACGAGATGAGAGGATAATTGTGTTTGCGACACATGTTTGTTAATTCAGACAGGAGATGAACATACAACAATTATGATTACCAGTATATTAACCAATAAACCTTGTACATAATATACCAATCATAATGCTTTCAGTATATAAATCCATCAAGACCTCCATACTGACTTTCCATAGTTAGTTAGACTTTCCTCATACTGACTTCTCATAAGTCAGTATTGTATTATGTCTCTCATGCTGACTTCTTACAAGTCAGTATGGTTACCTCTATACTGAGTTCCCAAACTCAGTATAGGCCTTGGCCATATTTAGTGAAACCAGGTTTCACGCACGAACACTTCTTCACTTATCGATTAAGTCATTTGCTCGATCTTCAGCACATATGTTCTATTACAACTCAAATAATTCTATACATGGATTAAATTTTAGGACTCTATAATCTTAGTGCTAAAGTAAGTGTTGACATATCAAAACATCAAATTGAGGAGAGAACTAAAACTTAGTTCCTTACAAAAATTTTGAGCAAAAAATCTAGACCATAACCCTTTAATTTTCGTGCTAGCCCCGAGCCAATGAATTTACAATTTATTTTTATTTTTTAATATTTTATAAAAGATTTATGTTATTAAATATTTTCCTCATTTTAAACATTTTAAATAATAAAAAATTATGAAGTATTTATTCTCTTTAGTAAAAAAATTCACAACAAATATCGAACTTCATTGAAATATTAAGAATATATTATTTTTTTATTTTATCAATATTTTAACTTCATAATTAAATAACTCTACAAAATTTAATCATTTAAACTAAACACAATTCTATAATTTGAAACACAATTAAAAAATATGATTGTAAATATTGGAAGTAGATTTTCGTATATAAAAATGATAGAAAAAATTAATAGGATAATTGGGCGCAATCCATCAATTTTTGGGCTCAGCTCTATCGGACTAAATTTCTTCCAAGTAAAAATATTTTCTACTCTAACCTGTATTTTTTTTTTGATTTAATTTTGATCTAAATTAGCATCCCTAGTCAAAGCACACAATCATATACGCCTACATTAATATTCATCAAAATTAAGTTAAACTCTCATTTGTATGCTCCTGTATTCTAACAAATTAAGTGATAATGATAAATGTTCAATTTTATTAATCAGGTATTTATAGATTTGAGTTTTGTTAATTAATAACTGAACACTCCGTCATAGATTTAAGTAAAAAATTAAGGATGTTTGAATGTCGGAGTGTAGCCTAGAAAAGTAGTCAAAGCCTTGATCAACGGAATGAATACCTACAAATCGATGAATTATTTATTAATATCGTGTGACTTGTTTATTACAAGAATTATAACATCGAAATCTTGATACATTGATTATCATACACACATTATCTTTCAGTATGTTATTGACATCAATGCACAGATTGTGTTTGTTTGTATAACATAATCAAATACTCTATTGGGCACTCTTTCCGTTTTCGTCTGTCCCACCTTATTAGGCCAATTTCCTAAAATAGCAAATTTTTCACACTCGTCAATAAAATATTAATTTCACTACTACCACTCACAAATATTAGTTATCATGTCCGATCAAAATAGCCCATTTGACCGCCGTGCACACCTTCTTCCCTTTATACCATGATACTTCATGTGAAAACAAAATCTGCTTTGCTGCGAAAAAAGGAAGAGGAAACTTGAAAATATGATCAGAAAAATGAATAGAAATGACGAAGGCGGTCGTAAAAGAACATTCTCTCACATACTTGTTTTAATTAAAATGTAATCACGCGTTACACAAAATAACATCAAGCAATGAAAAGAATGGTGGTATAGGGGATGGGCCTCGAATGTCCCAGAATCGAAAGCATACCAAGATAAAAGTTGGGTACGTGTTCAAAACCTTGCAGCTTCGAAGCATGAAAGAAAGATCGATCCTGCATCTGGGATATCTGCATTTTTACATCACATCTCCGTTGTTTGCAGCTTGTCCACACTCGACGGAAGAATTTTCACTGAACCTACATTTTCACGAGGATTGGAAGAATTTAATTAGATTTAAAGAAAAAGAAACCCAATACTGATATAAACTCACTTGTAAAGATAGACACACACTATTTAATTACTCATCATAAGAAGTCATATTCTGAAGCATTGAAACATACAAAATGCCAAATTATAGGAATGAGAAGATAAGTCAGTCTCAGTTTGCATCATCAATATTCATCAAATAGGATAATAATAATAATAATATAATCTTCTGGCAAACTTACAGGCAGATTGAAGAAAATCACAACTATACCATGCACCATGTGTTTGATTAGTGATTATTGCGCAAGAACTTTACTGCTTAAGATTTGTCATGCTTAATATTCATACTGGTTCTGCTTCAACATTTTAGCAGTTAATAATCCTCATTCCAACCAGGTTCAGGCTTGGCAATCATTCATGTTTGAGTTTCAAAACAGTTAGCTAAATAATAGTGAATATAGACAAAAAAAAAAAAAAAACCCCATAAGCACCTCCCAGAAAGGAAATATGCTGGCAACCGAAAAACTCATACTCAACAGTTAAAACTAAGAGAATGATCAAGAATACACCGCACCAGTTTGAGGGCATTATAGAATTGCCTTCTTTGGGAGCATTGCTATTGCTAGTTGAGGAATTTGGCATGTATCTACTCTAAAATTATTGTCAAAGCTAAATAATTAAGTCACTCCCTTCCCTGGGGACTTCAAACTTATTGCCAAAGCTGGGTAAGTTTCTATCTGTCATCTTCAAAATTATTGTTGAAGCTGAATAAATCTATCTCAGAGGATTTCTTTTCAGCTTCAAACACATAGTCAAAGCTGAATAAATCTCACTACTTCCAGACCAGGAAGTAGCTTGTAATCTCTCATTCCAGCCATCAAATACATCAACACCAATTGTTGTGTGCTCCTCATTCTCAGTCATATCAGCATAATTTGTTTGGGACTGGAAGTCCTGAAACAAAAGTAGAAAATCCTTTGAGTTGTCTAATTAAAATCTGGCGCACTGGAAGACAGATTCTTCCACATGTCGCCAAAAGCTGCAGGCTCCCCCAGGTGAGCAGATATATCAACATTCAAACCTGAGGAACTATGAAAGGATTCGGGATCTTTGAATTTAGTGATCAGAACCTTCTAAGGAAACTTTGACATGCTTATGCTTAGATGATGTGTGATCCTCATCTTGATCTTCAGAAAATCTGCCTCCCAATCATCCGGAAGAGCTGACTCAACATTTCGAAATAAATCTTCATCGCCAAGTGCTGCAAAATATAATATTGTTCAATGGTGGTATCAGAGGTATCATCACTCTTAGATTTCAAGAAGAATCCATCCGGGTAAAATCAATGATCTTTTCCTCTCTGATAAGTATTTATCTGAACTCATCTCTTCGTTCACGGCTTCAGCTGACTACAGACAACGGAGTTAAATCTTGAGGACAGATCTGTTTTTTACCTTGCTTACTTTTACTAGTTGGATCAACCATTTCCTGCAAGACTCAATTCATAATCATTGAGACTGCCATAGCCTTTCTTCCACAATGATTTAAAAAAAAAAACAAAACAGGCTGTTGTTTTTCAACACTCAGCCATAAATTCAAACAATAAGAAACTTCAGCTAAACGGCAATCAATTCTAAAGATGACGGAATATCCACAAAATCCTAAATTTAGAAATTCTAATAATCAATTAACAATCCTTCTTTTGACACACAAAAATATCGAAATGCAATGTAAAAAGGAAAGTCCACTGAATCAATGGCAATGACACAGTTCTCCAAAAGACAAATCAATTGAAAAGAGAAGCAAGTAGAATTTTACGACAAACTATCAACTTCCGATTCACAATTGCATTATAGAACTAGTACCCTAAGCTTCAGTTATTGCACACTGCACAAAAAACCTTTTTTTTTTCAAGTGAATTGCTAATTGAGTAATTTTACAACTTGATTATAGGCATGGAATGCAGCCCTAGTTTTAGCAATGGCTCTCTTGGCTTTGTATTCTGCCCTTCCAACAAAAACTTGATCAATCACGTACTCGAACACTCCCTTTTCACTCCACGAGTCTCTCATCTCCATCTTCAATCTTCTTCTTTGACACATTTCCTGCAGTTGCGTTACCGGATGTATTGGAACATTTTCCGGAGTTATTAATGGCTCCAACAACCTCTTTATCACCTGTTCGAGTCATCCAAATATGTTACTACATTTTTTTCTTCCTACTAATCTTTTAATTGAGTTCAAAATTAATACCTCCCAAGTCGTGTCCAAGGAGTTGGAGTCAATGTATAATGCTCCTATCAACGACTCAACTATGTCGGCCAGAACTTTTGGCGTATCAATTAATCCTGTGGAATGCAAAGGATACTTGGCGATTGCATTTCTGAATTCTTCAATCTACAAACAAATATTAGGTAATTTTCATTAAATAAAACTGCTCACTCCAAATTATACTATACAACCAATCATAGGTAGTTAGAGAATTAATTGCAGTTTTTTACTACATTTTTAAGTTGATGAGATCATTTATGTGTGGATTTCATCGATTTAATATCACCGCCTTCTTTCCCAATTAAAATATAATATAAAAAAATGAATAAGATACAATTTATGAGCAACATGTTCCTTGACACTTATTAATTTGTAGACTTCTAACAAGTTGAAATTATTGAACTAAAAGATCTCATTAATGTAGAAATTTTCAGTAGACATTGCTGAAAGAAACAATATGAAAACCAAGAATATCTTTTTTATTCTCTTTCATTTGGATTTCAGTTATAACTATATTTCTTGTGATGAATTTGAGTTTATAAGAAGAATATTGAAAATTAGGGTGGGTCTCTTGTGGGACATTATGAAATATTAACTAGAAGATTCTAAATTCGAGTACTTAATGTCAAACTTGTCAAGCTCGAAAGTTGGCTCGATCGAGCTCGTTTTTTTTAATTTTAATTAAAAATTTAAATTATTATTATTAAATAATAAATTTAAGAATAAAAACTTAAATTTTGATAAGGCTCATGAGCCTAGCTCAAATCCAAGTTCGACTCGAGCTCAATAAAGCTCACAAGCCATCGAATTAAGCATTATGAAACTCGAGTTTAAGCTCAAAAACTAGTCAAGTAGCTCGACTCAATTAATTAATATCATGTCAATTTCTGAGTTTTTTCATATCAAAAAAGCAAACATAGGAGAAAAAAGAAGAAGAAGAAGAAAGAGAGTAGTTACTTGTTCTCCAAGTAAAAATATATTATGACGTAGAAAATTGTAGAGGCGGTGTTTGAATGCGGCACGCGCAAGCTTCTCGGTGTCCACATTGGCAGCTCGGAGCCTAGTCAATTTACCCGGGCTGAGATCCGGGTAGAGAGAATACTGCTCTTTGGTCATGGCAAAGCTTAATATTGCATCGCCATTATACGCGAGGCGTTCAAACGATGAACAATCCTCCTCGTAGGAATGGTGAGTGAACGCTTGTTGCAGGATCATCGAGTCCTTGAATTCGTATCCAATGATTTCTCGTATGTCATCCACTAATTTTAATCTTTTTACTCTCTCCTCTTCTTCATCGAGCTTCTCATCTTTGTGTTCTTCTCCCATAACTAGTGCTGGGAGCTCCATCTCTCCCTCTTCTCTCCTCATGATTAATAATTGAACTACGTTTTAAGACCTGAATTTCATGAAATATATATGTAATGAAAGAAGATATTTTATTATAAATAAATAAATGAGGCGTGAAAAGGGAAGAAAGAGTGGATAATATAATAAACTCCTGTTAAAGGAATTGGGGGCGGATTCAAAGAATTGTGATTTTCCACGAAAACAATGTGTAGAAGAATGAGAAATTGGGTTCCAATTCAGAAACGAAAACGACGTAGCTGAATAGTTAGGTTTATCTCAATATATATTTATAATCTCTATCGCAAATATATATATATATATATATATATATTTATGATATATAATGCAATCAATGTATTATACTTCAATGACAAGATAATTTCAAATTAGATATTCATCATTCCCTTTTCCCAATCAATATTAATTTTAGCTAAGATCACGAGATACTATAACAGTAAATCGTTACTATACAAATGCTTAAATCACAACATTCATAAATATCAGCTAATTGATTTTTGGGTTAATTGCAATTTAATTCCCAACGTTTGCTCATTTTTGCAAAAATAACCCAATGTTTACATCATTGCAGTTTAATTCCTAACGTTTGCCTATTTTTGCAATTTAATTCCTAACGTTCCAAACAAGCAATTTAATTCCTAACGTTTGTTTATTTTAGCAATTTAACGCCCAACATATATAAGGTATGCATTTTAATTCCCCGTATTTTAAAAGTTGTGTTTTATTCCCTAATTTATATTAAATTATATTTTATCTACTAAAGTTCATCCATTTTGCAATTTAATTAAAAAATAATCTAACATTTATAAAATTATATTTTAACTCGTAATTTTATTTTTATTTTTTGCAGAAAAAAAAATTTCATAAAGTCTGTTCGTTTATATATAAAATTACATTATAAGTTAATGTTTCAATTTATTTAATTTAATTCCTACATTAATCTATTTAAGAAAAATAATGGATGCACGTTTTTCTTAAAAAAACTAATATTAATAATTTTATATTTAGATTTTTAATATTTATGAGTTGAATTATAAAAAATAAATATTAATTAGAAATTAAATTTTAAAATTGAACAAATTTTAAGAACTAATAATTTTTTCAAGAAATTAAGAAAATATATTAGGAATATATGTAAGGTGCTTGGTTATTTTTTAATTAAAATTCAAAAAATAGATAGTTTTTAGTATTTAAAAATGTAATTTAATAAATTCTAGGAATTAAAATGTAAATTTGTGATGTTGGGAATTAAATTGCGAAAATGGAGTAAGGATAGGAATTGAATTGCATGTTTTGGAATGTCAGGAATTAAATTGCAAAAATAGACAAACGTTAGGAATTAATTTGCAATTATGTAAATGTTAGGTTATTTTTACAAAAATGAGCAAACGTTGGGAATTAAATTGCAATTAACCCTTGATTTTTTAATTATTAGAAGTTTTTATTTAGTTAATCACTAGATTTGCACATGCGCAATGCATCGCGCGAATTAAATGTATGATGTCATATTTTATAATATTAAGATATAATTAACAAAAAGAAAATCGTCTATTCATGATTCAAAACATAGTTTAATTATCGATTCAGACCTGAAAAATAATTTCTCAATCCAGGATCCAATAGATCAAACAATGCTCAATTTCTTAAGTCAAAACAGAGACTCTAGATCTTAGTGAGATGTTTTTAGCAACTAAGACATTTTCAATTTCATAAAAAAATATTAAATTCATGCGATAAAATGTCTAATGTGATTTCCTCTGAGTCTGAACAGTAAGACTCAGATTCATCAAAACCATATGTTGACTGAATAAAAACAGGTAAGGTGATTACTTGTTCACTTGAAGTAGGGGTGTACATGGTCCGGTTTGGCCGGTTTAATGATCGAAATATGGACCAAACCAAATAATACGGTTTGAAAAATTCTCAAACAAAACCGGCCAAATTAATTTTTCAAACCAAACCAAATAAAACGGTTTGGTTCGGCCGATTTAACGGTTTGGAACATGACTTTAACGAGCAAAGTCAAAACATAAAAAAAATTCTATTTTTAGCAATAATTTATTTGAGAAATTAAAAAAAATTAAATAATGGTTCTCATCGACAAAGTACAAGACAATAATAATAGAAACAAACAATTTATGACATCAAAATATAATAGTTCATATCTCATTCTCAAACATAATAGTTCGTAAAAGGTCACATTATTACGATGCGACAATGGTGAAGCCGACTGACGCTTGAATTAAATTGTGAGATTGTAATATTGGATAGTTTAAGGTTTATTTTAAATTTCAATAAATAAATAAAAATGTAGGAGAAAAATAAAAATTATATGATTTTGCACAGTATAGGATTCATACTTATTCCGAGAAGATAATAAGGGTAAAAGGAGAGACGTTTACAAATAAATAAATAAAAAAATTGTAAATAAAAATGTAGGAGAAAATAAATTATATGATGTTGCATAAAGGATTTGAACTTGTACCTTTTAAAATCCAAAGTATAGCTTGAACCACTACACTAAATGTACTACATTAATATTTTTAGTACAATATATAATTTAAATATTTATTAAAATTATAAACGGTCCGGTCCGGTCCAAATGGCCGGTTTCTGTACTCAAACCATGGACCAAACCAAATTATACAGTTTGAGATTTACGGCCCGGCCGGTCAATTAATTCACTTGTCAAACCGGCCAAACCGGCCAAATCATTTCGGTTCGACCGGTTTGACCGGTTTGGACCAAACCGTGTACACCCCTAACTTGAAGTAGTGAGAGTTGTCTTCGCTTCAGCTTCAAGATCATCCTCAGCCTCTTCCAATTGCGACCAGGAATGCCAGAAGTGCTTCCTCGTCAGCTTCTTCTTTCGATGAGTAGTCCTCATCATGGTCGGGAATGTCTAGCATCTTTGTTCTGGTCACCATGGCTTGTGCTACGGTCTTTGATGCTCGGCGCTCGAAGACATTTCTTAGTTTTTCCCTTTCTTCTTTGTCCATAGAAGGGCAATCGAACTTAATATGTTCGAATGAGCCACATTAGAAGCATGCTCTGGGGGTTGTTTTGATGAACCTCTTATCATTTGCTTTAGATATTTCCTTCTTTCATTTAGCCTTCTCAAGGAGTTTGGAAAGTTTCCTCATTTGCTCTTCAAGATCTGCAAATGAGATCTCTTCCTCATTAGATTGAGAGCCAGATGGCGTTGGCTTCTCCTGTACTAAGCTCGACTGGCCAGTGTGGAAGGTCTTCTTTGGTTTCCATTTGGAATCCCTCTTTACAAAGTAAACTGCATCTTCCGCTTGATGGTTTTGTGAGCTGGTTGCTCTCATGGCTTCGTTTTGTTCACCATTTGGATCTCCCATTCGTGGGCTTGTAGTTTTGTTGGACAGAGAACTTCTATTATGCGGCAGGTAGCCCGTAAGAGTCAGAGTACAAGATGTACTTGACTGTTGTAGTTTTTCTTGAAGAGAGAAACTACCAAGTAGTAATTCAAGAATACAGTGATTCTGAGTCTCGTGTTCACTTAGTGACACACGGAAAGCTTAATAGCCTCGAAAGCAAACTCACCCTAAGAAGCTTAGAGCTTTTGGTAAGAGAACACAGATAGCTTCGTTTGAATATTTGATGGTGTGTTCAACCTTCGTGATTTTCTTAACTGTGTGCGTAACCTTCGTCTGTGTTAAATTCCCTAGTATTTATACCCGAGATATTTCAGGTTTTAATTTAAGACTCATTAGTGACAAAATGGTGGTTGTCCAATCGGATATTTTATTTGTTGCAGCGTTCGGCAGGTAGGTTTTGCTTTTGCAGAGGGTCTTAACCTTTTTTGCCTTTTTCTGACTTTGATAGCGACGCTTTGTCTTTTTGTCTGAACGATAGTATTTCTGCTAGTATGAGGAATCCCGAACTGCTGAAAGTTCTAGGTAGCGAAACTTGAAGTTTCGTGCTTACAGACTAAGGCTTCTCCAATCCTTAAAGTCAGTTCTTCTTGCGATTTCTCTTTTCCTCATATGCTGGGACCCAGACTAGAAAGTATGTCCTGATATTGTCATACTTGCAACTCCATGTTGATGACGTCATATCTTCAGGTATACTTCGTCCCTTTCTGCTTAGTATGGTTTGGATGATTGCACCATACTATACTGGATTCGTACT